>JZKD02S1728000.1:7532-23736 GCA_000966675.3 Picea glauca
AGAAAGCATCATCAAAAGAATTTATCCTCCCTTGAATTTTGGCCTTCTTTACTTCACCTTCCCTCTAGATATCCTTTGGTTACCTCAATCACCAGTATATATTCAATATGCTCAAGTGTAATTGAAATGAGAGAGCCTTTCCTCTTATTTATACTTTCATGTAGCTTCCTTAGAAGAATCTTCTATACCACTTTGTCCACATAGCCTCTTTGTCCACATAGTCACCTATGTCCAACTTTGCCCAATTTTCCACTTGTCCATATATCCAATAGCCACTTGATCACTTAACCCATTTTCCTCATTTTAGGGTTAACCTTCTTACAACCACTTTCCATAATTAGAAAGTTCTTCATTTACTTTATTCTTTAAATAATCCTCTTTGACTTTGTCACTTCACTTTATTATTTAAATAATCCTCTTTGACTTTGTCACTTAACTTTATTATTTAAATAATCATCTTCTTTGCAAGCACTTTGACTTCTTTGACCTTTTGGGACTTCAAGCCAACATATGAGGGTCCTCCAACTTTGTAAGGCCATAACTCTCAAACTTTGAGGAGTTATGTGACATTCCACATACCACCATAAATGACATGACATGTACTATCCATCTAGAATAGTCTTACCCACAAATATATCAAAACTCATATCATTATACATGTAACAAACTTGGGTCCATTACCCAAACCTTTGTGCTACCGAAATTTGCTACCATAATTTCTTCAAGGGTTAACATCAATGACAACCAACCCAACTCATCAACATGGTACACACTGGTGTAACTAAAAATAAAGGGTGCAAATAAATATAAATGGTACATCAACAATAATTTTGATGGTTGATATTTCGTACAAAATAAGTTAACCTGTATTAGTGCTTGTGGTAGGGTTACAAACTAGTGTGAGTGTTATGAACGCACACCAATATGACATTATGGTTTATGAACACACAAAAAAAAACTGCTAAAACCTCCAATTGGTTTGGTTGAAGGTTTCAAATCATTTATGTTTGCGCTTGGTTTCTTAGTGCGATTGTCGCAATGCGGAGACATGATTCCTTAAGATTGGATCATTGCGCGCATATGATAACCTGGCTTGGGTCATGAGCCTCTTGATGAGGATGATGTTGTTCATTGTAATTGATTTTTTGTACATTGTTATGTAACATTTTAATGTGATTGGTTTCTTTCTCGCCGTAAGGGTTCTAGTCACTTGTGTCGTTGATGTTGGTTGCATTTGGTTGATCTTGATGTTGTCAGTAAGCTTAGTCGTTTTTATTTTTCTCCTGATTGGATGTCCATATGTTCCCTAAGCTACATGATTTGCTAGTATTCTAGGTCGTTGTGTTGTATGTTGCGTGATTTGCATGCATTGTGTTCATTGTCAAAGTTATGATGCTTGATTGTATTATTGACATTCTTTCCTTGCATCAAAAAAAAAATTGTAATTGTTATGCATCGCATGTTTCTGTAACGACGACAGTCGTTACATATGGTATCAAAGCCGGTTTGACCTGCGACATGGGATCACTACAAATTCCATTGATTAGATACTTGATTATAAAATGTCACTAATTAAATTGGTTGTATTCATGAAGGTAATCATGGTTAGAGGACGTCGCGGAGGAAAAAGACAGGGTGATAGGGGAGGAGGCGCGATACCCCCAGTATCATCCACGCCCGAGGGGTCTAACCCCCAGGGAGACAAACAGGTTGTTGGGCATGAACAGATAGTGGTGGGTGATGTGGTTGGGCTGATGAGGTCCTTTCAGAGGATGTATGAGGCACTGATCAGTCGTTAGGATAGAGATGATGCCAGGGTGACGACACCTCCTGAGGGTCCACTGTGCACCCCAACCGGTACTGGTAATGTTCACCGCGAACTCAAGAAGGTCAAATTCCCAAGTTCTTTGGTGCCCTGGACGAAGCAGCTTCTGAGGCATGGTTGGAGAATATGGAGATGTGCTTTGCACTTCGCGATTATACCTCCAACATGAAGGTCTACATTGCGGTCTTTCAACTGAAGGGGAGCACTCTTCTATGGTGGAAGATGCTCCTACGACAACTGAACATGGTCGTCGAAGACGTGTCATGGGAACTGTTTGAGGAACGGTTCCAGGAGAGGTATATGTCTGAGGAATACATTGAGTGTCAGCTCAACAAGTTCAATGCCTTGCAACAAGTTGGTCGTACGGTGCCCAAGTACGAGGCCCATTTCATGGAGTTGCTTTAGTATGCTCCCCACCTGAATACCAAGAAACGTAAGGTAAATAAGTTTGTGTTCGACCTTAATATCAACATTCGTGCAAAAGTGAGGATTTTGATGCCTCAAACCTTGCACGATGTTGTCTAGAAGGCCCTCATAGCAGAGGAGGAGCTCATCAATGGGGGTCAGAGTAGGACTCCGGTGAGACCAACTGGATCGACGACATCTAGTGCGTAGCAGCATCGGACACCAGTTAGAAATCCACCATGGTATCAAGGCACTCCGAGAGGATCCACCTTCACTACACCTCGACGACCAGTGCCTCAACAACAGACTCCTTACAAAGGACCATAGCACCACCAGGAACATCGACCGTAGCAACAACAGTTTAGGATTGTTCAACAGAATAGACCAGGGTTCCAGGCTGGTGGGTCATCAACTTCTACTTCAGGTAAAAATAGTACTGGACCAAAGACCAGGTGTTGGAATTGTGGAGAGCCACATTACCATCGTGACTGCCTAGTTGAGAGGGTGAGAGCATTCAGATCATCCAGGCCCACTACCGTGGGAGATTTGGGCAAGCCCCATCAGATTCATGCAGTGGTGAATAACCGCCACGCAGAGCACCAATATACTGTACTCGATACATCATGTACCATCTCTGACTAGAACCTTATTATTTTGATAGATACAGGTGCTACAGAGAGTTTTATTTTTGGTGCTAAAAATAATTAAGGTAATGGCAGTCGAACAAGATGAGTTTAGCTTTGTAGAAATGGCTTCGAGAGCCAAACAGATGGTTGGAGGGAAGGTTACAGGTTGTAGCCTTAACTTGTACGTCACGATCTTAGGGTCTTATGATGTTGTTATCGGTATGGACTGGTTGGAATATCATGAGGTGATACTCAACTGTAAGACGAAATAGTTGAGCTTGGTCGATGATGAGGGACAAAGACGCATGATTGTAGGTAGGAACCAGGTAATTTCCCTAAAGTTCATATCTTCCCTATAGCTACGGAAGAGAATGCGCAAGGGATGCCAACTATATGTGATCCTTGCGTTAAACAAAAAAGGCGTGGCAGAAGGACTGGAAAACCTTCCGATAGTACGATAGTTTGTCGATGTCTTCCCAGAAGAGTTACCGAGGTTTCCACCTGAGCGGGAGTTGGAATTTACCATCGACCTAAAACTGGGAACCAAAACGATAACAAGAACTCCTTATCGGATGTTGACTCTGGAGTTACATGAGCTGAAAATGCAATTGAAGGAGTTGTTGGACCAAGGAATTATACATCCAAGTGTTTCATCGTGGGGAGAACCTATTATTTTCATACGAAAGAAGGATGGGTTGTGGAGACTCTGCATTGACTACTGTCAATTGAACAAGGCAACGATCAAAAATCAGTATCCATTGCCAAGGATTGACGATCTGTTTGATCAAATGAAAGGCACGATGGTGTTTTCAAAGATCGACTTGAGATTGAGGTATCACTAGTTATGGATCAAGGAGGATGAAATCCCTAAGACCGCCTTTAAGATGAGGTTTGGACATTACGAGTTTACTATTTTACCATTTGGACTGACGAATTCTCTAGGGTTATTTATGAGTTCGATGAACAGGGTGTCCCGTGAATACTTGAACAAGTTCATCCAAGTATTCATTGACAATATCTTGATATAGTCCCGAATGATGAAAGAGCATGATAAACACTTGCGCTTAGAATTACATTGTCGATGAGAGAACAAATTGTTTGGGAAACTGTCGAAATGATCGTTTTATCAATCAAAGATTCATTATTTAGGGAATGTCATCTCCGATGAAGGCATTGTGGTGGATCCCATGAAGGTCGAGGCTATTTATGGAATGGCTACGGAAATGAATGTCCCAGAAGTGCGTAGCTTCATGGGTTTAGTGGGATATTATCTACAATTCGTCGAGGGTTTTTCGAAGATAGGAAATCCGATTAAAAAATTGTAGAAAAATGGTTTGGACCAAGAAATGTGCGGAAGCATTTCAGAGGCTCAAGGAGTTGTTGATGACAACACCAATACTAAATATCCCTGACATGGATGAGGACTTCTTAGTATGCACTGACACATCCAAGGAAGGCTTAGGTAGATTCTTGATGGAAGACGGTAGAGTGATCGCTTACATCTCGAGAAAGGTGAGAAGGCATGAGGAGAACTATGCAACGCATGATTTGGAGTTGTTAGCCATTGTATATGCCTTGAGGGTATGGAGACACTACCTTATTGAACAAAAATTTGAACTAAAAACGGACCATTGTGGTTTACAACACATCTTTACGCAAAGCAACCTGAACGCATGACAAAGGCATTAGTCAGAATTGATTAGCGAGTATGATTTCGAGATTACTTACATAAAGGGAGCAGTGAACAGGGTGGTTGATGCATTGAGTTGGAGACCACACATATTTTTGATGATGCCACTTCAGACGAATCTACGTGAAAAGATTCTAACTTTACAGTGCGACGATGACTGGTACAAAGAGGTCAAGGATTTTATCGGACAAAACACAATGATGATGCCAAACTTTGAGGGGTTTATTGTGGACAACGATGGATTGTTGTTATTTAATAATCAGATTTACGTACCGCTCAACGACGAGTTGAGGATTTTGATCCTAAACGAGGCTCATAGAGCAGTGTAAATGGCCCATCCAGGAGTCACAAAGATGAGGGCAGACCTTAAACCCTTATTCTTTTGGAAAGGAATGAAGGCAGACATAGTCAACTTCATGGAAAGATGTCTAGAATGTCAGCAGGTGAAGGATGAACATAGACATCCAGAAGGATTACTATAGCCACATGCTATTCCAGAATCTAAATGGGAGGTCATTTCAATGGATTTTGTTGTTGGATTGTCACCGACGGCAAGAAGACACGACTCGATTTTTGTATTAGTCGACACTCTGATGAAGAGTGCTCATTTTATTCCTGTTCATATGACGTATCAGGAACCTAACATAGCTAGAGTTTTCATCCGAGAGATAGTGAGGCTACATGGTGTGCCTAAGAGGATTATATATGATCGAGGGTCTGTGTTTATAGGACGAGTTTGGACTAGTTTCTAAGAGGCCTTGGGAACCCAACTTAACTTCAATACTGCATATCACCCATAGACATATGGGAAGACCGAACAAACGAACCAAACCTTGGAGGATATGTTGTGTATGTACGTGATGGACCAACATAAGCATTGGGAAGAATTATTTCCACTGATAGAATTTGCATATAACAATAGTTATCAAAGCACCATTAAGATTATTCCATTTGAGCTTCTTTATGGGCGACCATGTCGGACACCTTTGAGTTGGGATCGGCTTGAGGATAGGGTCCTGGTGGGGCCAAAATCGATCCAAGAAATGGAAGATAAAATGAAAACAATAAGACAAAGGATCAAGGAATCACATGATCGACAAAAGAGTTATGTCGATGCACACTGTGTCGACTGTAGTTTTGAATTTAGTGATTGAGTCTTCTTGCAGGTGAAACCACACAAGAGCTTGATCAAGATTGGAAAGGGTGCTAAACTCTCTCCTAGGTTTGTGGGACCCTTCGAGGTTGTGGAAAGGAAAGGGCCCATGGCCTATAGACTAGCCTTGCATGATTCTTTGAGGTGTATGCACGATGTTTTACATGTATCTGTTTTGAGACATTATGTTAATGATCCTACACATGTGATTGACATGAGTTCCTTGCAGGTATCAGACGATGGTGCTCTCACGGCAGAGCCAATCCACATTCTGGACCATCACATTCGATAGCTACGATGTTGAATATTATATCAGGTCAAGGTCCAGTGGGACAACTATAGTCCGCACTCGACGACCTGGCAGGATGCATATGAAATGCGTCAACAATTTGCATTTTTGTTTGATAGCTAGACATATTGATATTGTTAGACACTTTATTTCAGAAATAATATACTGTGAAACTTTGGGATGAAGTTTAAAACAAGAGGGGGTGTATGTAACATCCTACTGCTGCACACACTGATCAGACTTATTCTTTGAGGAAACTTGCATGCAAGTGATATGGTTCATTATACGATTAGATGTTTTGATTATGATTATGAGATGTTTTGGATCCGATGATATGTTATTTTTCTATATTTATATCGACAAGTGTTATTGACTAGTTTCTCCTGAGTGTGTAGGACTCTGGATGTTAGAGGATGTTGATGGCATTGATGGATCTCCTTGGACTCCGAATCGAGTCATGGAGTGGATTGTTATGGTTTGAATGTTTTTGATATTACAGATGTGACATATGACTAGATATTATGATGTTGATTGTTATCACTAACATGTTTCATTGGTGGATACAGGATGGTGGTATCTTGCTAACCAGACTCACATTAGGAGTAAAGGGGTCACACATGACAACCAGAGACATTGAGGGAGAGGTGTGGCACCAACCCTGCCACAACCTACTAGCACTCCTGTCATGGCTCAAACTGTAGGTTAACGATTACCTAGTTCGAGAGATCCATGATGTCGTGAGGGAAAACTATGACAGTCGCTCATGATGATTCTAAGGGGCACGCAATAAGGCAAGGTACTTATTCCTTATAGTCCCTTAGTCTCCCACAAGCTCACCTAATGGAGTATTGACTCCAGGGTTTTGACGTCTACCAAAATCAGTCAAAAGGTGAGTGGCACCCTTTGAGCACATAGTGCATATTGAAGGGCACGTCATGAAAATAAAACAGGAATGCAAGCGAGTGGCACCCTTAGAGCACACAGTGATTCTTGAAGGGAAATTCAAGATTTTAACTCGAGTAAGTTAATAAACCTAGTACCTAGAAAACTATGCCTCCTTAGGACCTGGTCGGTCTTAAAATGAATGATGGTATGAGTAAAGTTAATAACAAAACTTTTCCTTAAGAACTTTCGCCAAGCCTAGTGAATTTAAAACCTAGGTCTAAGTAGACCATGTGAACAAAAAACAAAACTAATTGGACATGTAACAAGAAAGGGGGTAAAGAAATTTAAAACATTAATAATTAAAGTAAAATTTTAATGAAGGATTAATTTATTAAAGGGGTAAATTGTTGTTTATATCTAAACTTGCTAAATCTGAACTTAGAAGAAAAGGGGAAACTTAAGGAAAAGGGGAATGTCTAACATAGTAGGGAATCTAGTCTTTGTAACCTTCTATTTGTGAACTCAACTAGGTTTTAAGAATGGGTTCAGTCAATTAAGAAATGTAAGGGAATAAAGGGACACCGAGGAGCGTTTTTAGGAATGCTTCTAGGTGGGTGAGGGAAATAGGCAAATTTAATTAATTAATAAAATTGATTATCTGGTGCAACTAAGGGATCGGGTGGCATGTGTATGAGGGAGGTTTATCCTAATTAAATTTTATAAAATGAATCTAATGAGGGTTTTCGGCAACTAATCACTACGAAAACTCTAAAAAAAGGATGGCGGAGGAGGAGTATGGATCACGTCTGGTATGCGTAAGGTTACACTGCTGAAATTTATCTTGACTGCACTTTTCTTGTGGGAGTTGGGATACCCAACTCATATAACGAGTGGTAGCTCGACCTTGGGAGGCGAGCTGGGAGCTAGAATTCTTTGGTATTGTGTGCGTGGCCCCTTTGTGGCTCGGGGGGCTTAGGGGGAGGAAGAGTACCCCTAGCATTGGCTGGGAGGTACTGGTGAAGTCTCATTGGTTAGCGAGTAGGAACGAGCATGAGTTGGAAGGAGCGCAATCGCAGGACAACGACCCCAGGTTCTTCGCCTTCGGTGATGGTACGCATGTGTATTTGAATTGAAAATTAGTTCTTATTTTCTGAATATGGATATCGATTAATTTTTATTATATTTTATTCCTTGCACGATAGTTGGTAAATCCAGATGATATTGTTGCATCAAAAATGTTTAGATTGATGCTTCTAAAATGTTTAGATTGTTTGGCTTCAAATGTTCAGATTGGTTGCTTCGAATGTTTAGTTCTTAGCTTAAAAAATGTTTAGATTATTGCTTCTAAAATGTTCAGATTGTTTGCCTTCCAATGTTCAGTTTAAGAAGAAATTATAGTCATGTATGTTGTGTAAACTCGTTGCCTCCCTGGAGTTTCCCCTACTTCCACCCTGTTACCTTATCTCTCTCTATTAAATTGTTCGATCATAATTTTTCCTCCTCTTAATCACTACACCTTTTACACCTCGAATCTAAGGGATGGATGGTCACTTCCTCACCCTTATTTCAATTATACCTCTTCAAATAAGAGCGCAAAGCCTTGCCTTAGATCAAGTGGCTCCTTAAGAGCTCAACATTCTTCCTTTCCTTCACTCACGACTGTACGGGAGAACCTTGTCCTTTAGATTGGCTTCAGTTTGCAAATGGAGGGCAAGTACTGGCATAAAAAAATTGATTGTTTTTATCCCAATTTAAGCTACTCTAATTATGATCTAAGGGTAAAACAAGGAAGGCATAGGCTCTAAAAATCTACAAGAATTGTAACATAATTTTTCGTCCCCCGCGTCATGTTGGACTTTGGCTCTATGACGGAATGCAAACTGATTAAATTTAAGGCCCATGAGATTGTCACATCACACCTATTTGGATTGCCTGATAAATTGTTGAGAGACCCAAATCGAATTTCAACTTACGGATAAAGGGCATCATCTATCATACCTCTAGTTTTGTGCTAATTGAATAGAATTGGTAATTGCGTTAAAAACATTTACCTCTTATTATAACACCTATAGTTTTGTTGGATTGATTGGTCAAGGAAACCATGTGCCTTTTCCCACTCCTCGTTCTATTTTGTTTTGCATAGGATTCGGTTACATTGTCACTGACAAGATTCAGTCAGTGCAACGAATGGCGATTTTCCAGTAGCTTTATGAATTTGAGGACTCGAGTCGTATTGAGCCCGTGAATGTGTGCATCAGTATGAATTTCTCCTCCATTTCATAGACGTTCGCAAAGGTGGAATCTTCAAGCCCAAACAACTACGTATCAAGCTCGTTCCTTCCTGTTGTGATACAATGGTCTCCTCATTGCACACTGGGCTCAGGGATCCTACTCAGTCTGGGAGTTTTATTTTCCTGTTGTGTTGGGAGTCTTCCATGCTGCATGCATAGGGCTAGAATCACGCGTATTTTTTATGGATGTCAGATTGTATGCTGTCGCACTCAGATTTAGTCATTACTGTGGAAGTGTTTCCCTTGCTACCTATATTAACCCAACAACCCTTCCCCACCTGTAGCGTGACTGGGGCTTGACCCAGTGTTCTACTCGAGTCTTGGTAGTAGGATTGAATGCTTTAGATATTATAATGATGGTGCGGCAGTGATTTAATTAATGATAGAGATTCTGTATTGAATGAATAAATAATTCTAGTGGTTATTTGGTAGTTATCATAGTTGTAGCGATTTTATGGAAGGGATGTATTAAGGACAATGATTGTGTATTGAACAAAATAAATAATCGTAGTGGTTAGAATTGGCAGTTTTAAATAATTTAGAGATTATAATTATGGTACAGGATCGATTATCGTGATTATCGCTTTATAATAGATTTAATTGCTTTTACAACAATTTTATTGATTTAACGATGATTATGTTGATTACCTCTTATAACAATTTTAATCGTCCTTACAACAGTTTAATCATTTTAATTATGATTATTGAGATTATTCCGTTATAATATCTTTAATTGATTTTACAACATTTTTATTGATGTAATGATGATTATCTCTTATAATAGTTTTAATCATCCTTACAACAATTTAATCATTTTAATTGTGATTATTGAGATTATTCTGTTATAATAGTATAATTTTTTCTGCAACAATTTTAATAGTTTTAATTGTGATTACTGTGATTTTTATAAAATAATATAACCTACTTTAGTGCATGTGGTTGGGTTATGCATCAATGTGGATAAACATAAATGACGCACCAACAAGAACATTTTAAAACAAATGGCACATTAATCATGTATAATATTTTAAACTACCTTAGCGTGAATGGTATGGGTACACACTGGTGTAACTAAAAATAAATGGTGCAACTAAATATAAATGGTGCATCGACAATAATTTTGAAAAATGGTTGATATTTCGTACAAAATAAGTTAGCCTACATTAGTGCTTGTGGTAGGGTTACGCACTAGTGTGAGTGTTATGAACGCACACCAATATGAGATTATGGTTTACATACACACACACAAAAAATGCTAAAACCTCCAATTGGTTTGGTTGAAGGTTTCGAATTATTTATGTTTGCGCTTGGGTTCCTAGTGCGATTGTCACAATGCTGCGACATGATTCCTTAAGATTGGATCATTGCGCGCGTAGCGCATATGATAACCTGGCTTGGGTCATGAGCCTCCTGATGAGGATGATGTTGTTCATTGTAATTGATCTTTTGTACATTGTTATGTAACGTTTTAATACGATTTGTTTCTTGCTCGTTGTAAGGGTTCTAATCACTTGTGTCATTGATGTTGGTTGTGTTTGGTTGATCTTGATGTTGTCAGTAAGCTTAGTCATTTTTGTTTTTCTCCTGATTTGAATGGTCATGTGTTGCCTAAGTTGCATGATGTTCTAGTATGCTAGGTCGTTGTGTTGTATGTTGCGTTATTTGCGTGCATTGTGTTCATTATCAAAGTTACAATGATTGATTTATATTATTGACATTCTTGCCTTGTGTCAAATAAAAATTTGTACTTGTTATGCGTCACATGTTTTCGTAACGACGGAGGTCATTACACATAGTCTCAAAACTAAATGTTATGCAATAAATCACTAAAACAAAGATGCAAAAAACTACTTTTCAAACTTACAGAAAAAGTGACGTGGCACCCAAATCTATAGAGGTGCAATACACATCAAACCAATTTTTTTCTTAACTATGATACACATGAAACTAAAGTGTGCATAAACCTTATAATGACGTACTTTTTGCACCTTCAGGAGCAATTTCTAGTAATATATATGTTATATTGTGTGTATGATATATGTAATATGGTAGTTTTAATTTTGTATATATAAATTTTGTGTTTTTTGTTTCTTAAATTTCGTTTTTTTGGGTAAATTTTTCTTTTTATTTGTCAAAATTTAATTTTACAATCATTTTGAAGGTGTTTTTTAAATATTTTTTTTAAGAAAGTTAGTTTTTTTTGGAATTTTTTCAAAAAACATTAAGCACTTTTATGTCATTTATAATTTGTTTTAAAACTTTTTTCTTAAAAAATCATGTATTTTAATGTTTGTTTTTAAACAAAAAAAATTGTTGTTGTTGTTGTTGTTGTTGTTTTATGGAAGGGATGTATTAAGGATAACGATTGTGTATTGAACAAAATAAATAATCGTAGTGGTTAGAATTGGCAGTTTTAAATAATTTAGAGATTATAATTATGGTACGGGATCAATTATCGTGATTATCGCTTTATAATAGATTTAATTGCTTTTACAACAATTTTATTGATTTAACGATGATTATGTTGATTACCTCTTATAACAGTTTTAATCGTCCTTACAACAGTTTAATCATTTTAATTATGATTATTGAGATTATTCCATTATAATATCTTTAATTGATTTTCCAACAGTTTTATTGATGTAATGATGATTATCTCTTATAATAGTTTTAATCATCCTTACAACAATTTAATCATTTTAATTATGATTATTGAGATTATTCTGTTATAATAGTATAATTTTTTCTGCAACATTTTTAATAGTTTTAATTGTGATTACTGTGATTTTTATAAAATAATATAACCTACTTTAGTGCATGTGGTTGGGTTATGCATCAATGTGGATAAACATAAATGACGCACCAACAAGAACATTTTAAAACAAATGGCACATTAATCATGTATAATATTTTAAACTACCTTAGCGTGAACGGTATGGGTACACACTGGTGTAACTAAAAATAAATGGTGCAACTAATTGTAAATGGTGCATCGACAATAATTTTGAAAAATGGTTGATATTTTGTACAAAATAAGTTAGCCTACATTAGTGCTTGTGGTAGGGTTACGCACTATTGTGAGTGTTATGAATGCACACCAATATGAGATTATGGTTTACACACACACACAAAAAAAATGCTAAAACCTCCAATTGGTTTGGTTGAAGGTTTCGAATTATTTATGTTTGTGCTTGGGTTCCTAGTGCGATTGTTGCAATGCGGCGGCATGATTCCTTAAGATTGGTTCATTGCGCGCGTAGCACATATGATAACCTGGCTTGGGTCATGAGCCTCCTGATGAGGATGATGTTGTTCATTGTAATTGATCTTTTGTACATTGTTATGTAACGTTTTAATGCGATTTGTTTCTTGTTCGTTGTAAGGGTTCTAAGCACTTGTGTCGTTGATATTGGTTGTGTTTGGTTGATATTGATGTTGTCAGTAAGCTTAGTCATTTTTGTTTTTCTCCTGATTTGAATGTTCATGTGTTGCCTAAGTTGCATGATGTTCTAGTATGCTAGGTCGTTGTGTTGTATGTAGCGTGATTTGCGTGCATTGTGTTCATTGTCAAAGTTACGATGCTTGATTTATATTATTGACATTCTTGCCTTGTGTCAAATAAAAAATTGTACTTGTTATGCGTCACATGTTGTCGTAACGACGGAGGTCGTTACACATAGTCTCAAAACTAAATGTTATGCAATAAATTACTAAAACAAAGATGCAAAAAACTACTTTTCAAACTTACAGAAAAAGTGACGTGGCACCCAAATCTATAGAGGTGCAATACACATCAAACCAATTTTTTTCTTAACTATGATACACATGAAACTAAAGTGTGCATAAACCTTATAATGACGTACTTGCACCTTCAGGAGCAATTTCTAGTAATATATATGTTATATTGTGTGTACGATATATGTAATATGGTAGTATTAATTTTGTATATATAAATTTTGTGTTTTTTGTTTCTTAAATTTCATTTTTTTGGGTAAATTTTTCTTTTTATTTGTCAAATTTTAATTTTACAATCATTTTGAAGGTGTTTTTTAAATATTTTTTTTAAGAAAGTTAGTTTTTTGGGGAATTTTTTCAAAAAACATTAAGCACTTTTATGTCATTTATAATTTGTTTTCAAACTTTTTTCTTAAAAAATCATGTATTTTAATGTTTATTTTTAAACAAAAAAAAATTGTTGTTGTTGTTGTTGTTGTTGTTTATGTCATTTTTTTTTTCTTTTAAATTTGCAATATAATATATATCTTTTTAAATATGTTATTTTTATGTTTTATTTTTTGGGACAACGTTTTTGTTTTGAGGTCACGGTTTTTGTTAAGTCAGTAACTTTGTTAAATGATATCTTTTGTTCTTCATATATATGGTGAATGTTGAAATAAACTTCTAGTTGTTGCAAGCAATGATTCAGTTTTAATGCATCGATCTCACCTTGGTATGTCCTTATGTCCACTTTTGCTTCCATCTTGAATAAAGATTGTGAAGGGTTTATGGTACTGGAACTCGACTGCTCTTTCTCAGGTTCTTTCCACAACTCCTTTTTTGGGTCTTCATTATCCCTTGGTTTCCCATATTATCTAATCTTTGAGTTCGAGCCTCCAACTTCTTTGAATGGCATGAACTTGTTTGCTATAGCCACCATGAGGAGGGACATATTACGAGATATGTCAGCAAATTACTCTTCCAGCCTCACAAATCTCATGTTTTTTGGATTTCAAGGGTTGTTATGAACATACTTCTCAACCATGGCTAGGGTTATATGGATTTCTTCTTAAATCGGTTCTTGGATCCATGCAACCTTCTACAAATACCACAAGAAAAACTGCTCTGATACCAATATGATATGTAAATTTTCGGGGATATTCCACTGGATAGTTTCGTCACAATTGATCTAATAAAATACTAAAATCTTTATTGTGAAGGTTAATTTCCTTTAGATATCATTTTCTTCAATTACCGGTTTTTTGCTTAAAATGTATGAAATAGATGAAATACGAAAAGTGGAGAACATTAATAAATACTCACACACCATCCACAAATAAACACATGATATAACTTGGGAAGCCCAATATGAGAGAAAAAACAACTAGAATGTGAGGCTGCTCTACTCTCTTTTCTTCAAATGCAAGTACAAAGAAAGAGACACTCTCTATGGATTTTTCTTTGACAATGTGGCCTATCTGATTACTATAGAAATTCTCCTCCTTTGTTATTCTCTCAAAATAGTACTCCTAGGTGATCTACTCAACTATGGAACAAACACAATGCTAAATAATGGAACCCCTTCTCCTCCTCACAGCCCAATATTTAACATCACTTGATAGCCATCTAGGGGTAGGGTTTTGATTTCCTCGACCCTCAACTATGATAAGGTTTGTGACCTTGTAGAATCTTCTTAAAATTCCATACATGGCTAGCCTCATATGCATGAGTAATGGGGGTTGGTGTGGAATCCACTCGTATTATGGTGGTCAACACGGTAGGTCAACTTATGGGAGGCATAACTTTTGCATACGAGCTCTAACTGACACGATTTTTGCAAAATTGGAAATATCTCGATGTGTAGAATAACATCAAGAGGCCTTAGTTGAATCTTAGCAAGTTTTGACCCCAAAATGTCATTTAATGCTTCAAAATGGCTTTGGAAGGTTTAAAACCCCAATTTTCCTAACTAGGACCTGCCATTAAAATGACCTTATAGCTAATTCCTCCAATTATTTTTCACTCAAAAAGCATCAAGATAGATGAAAAATAATATAATTATCCAATCTAAATCATTTTCACTTTTCCTTCTCGTTCTATGTTTAGTTAGATTTATTTGATGTATGAACGCTCCCATTTGATGATTGTACAAGGCATGATTTATTTTCTTGTATTAAGTGCATCAAGTACAATGTTTAAATTAAAATCTGTAGTCTTGGAAACCAAAATATTTTCCTATTCTTTCCTAAATCCCACAATTATCATTTTTTAAGGAAAATATAAGGAAAAAGAAAAATATTAAATTTCTGGCTATAGGAATGCAAAATATTCAATAATCTTTGTTGACAAACTTGTCAATATCCTAATGAGATATTCAATAACAACTTGAATATTTTCATTCTTCATTGGTGAATGGATAAAAACGTGTGATCAAGGTTCAACACAAAAGAAAAGGCTCACTACATGATTTCAAATCCATAAAAAATGGTTGCAAGACTTGTTACCACCGTTCTTTTACTAAACCAAAGTAGAAAATACAATCACATACCTTTGCATATATGCATATAATGTGGTGTAAGAGAAAATGACAAGAAGGAATATGTGTGTTCTTTGGACATACCTTGCATGAAACCCCAAAACCAATTATACCATGTCCAAATATAGTGTTATACACATTAATTGCATATCATGTGATTAAGTTGATATATCATGTTAATGATATTGATGCAATTAAGTTGACATATGACAACATTCATAATATAAAGTGGATTAATATCTAAAATATTTCACTATTGTATCTAAAATACCTCAATGTTATATTAAATGAAATGGTCAACAGGAGAATGCACACCATAAGTCGAAAATGGGCTATCAACGATTGCATGTCAAAGATACCCACAAATTTATGGCCAAAAGGAGAATTAAAAAAAAAACTATGGAAGTTGAAAATAGATAAGTATTATCTTGGACTCATAAAATCATACATTTCCTAACCATGCAATAGCAACAAAACTTGTTCTAAAGAGACACATCTTGTAGGTAATCATATTTTAACAACAACAAAACTTTTTTTAAAGAGACATATCTTGTAAGTAATCATATTTTAAGAAGAAATTGCAGAAAATCTATTTGAAATAGTTTCACCCCTTATGATTTATCCTCAAAATTTTAAATAGTGTCTTCATAGAAAATTTGAAATAGTTTCCGTATAGAAAATTTTAACTTAAATTTTCAAAATAACTCCAATTAGTTTGTCATCTAGCACAACATCAATCAAAAGTGTGGAAAATAGTTTACTTGAAAACCATGAATTGTGAAGGAAA
>JZKD02S1728000.1:32630-50722 GCA_000966675.3 Picea glauca
GGAGAACTTTCTAATTATGGAAAGTGGTTATAAGAAGGTTAACCCTAAAATGAGGAAAATGGGTTAAGTGGTCAAGTGGTTATTGGATACATGGACAAGTGGAAAATTGGGCAAAATTGGACATAGGTGACTATGTGGACAAAGTGGCCTAGAAGATGCTTGTAAGGAAGCTACTTGGAGAGTATAAATAAGAAGAAAGGGTATCTTGTGAAAATCATTTGTTGAGCATAGATCGAAAATCTATTCTGAGTAAGAGAGGGATTGCAAGTTCTCATGGACACCAATGGAGACTTGAGTGTGAGTTGATGCCAGGTTCTTGAAGTCTGAAGCAAGTTCCAGATCTACATTATATGGGCTCAGGTCTTCCATAGAAACTCTGGTATGGTTACATAGTTGTCTTGATAGATACTCTTGCTTGTTATATGGTGAATGCTTAAGGAATTCTTGGTATGGTTGTTGTGATATGGTTATGTTGGTTGATTAATAGAGTGAGAAGCACTCTTATGGTTCAGTACTGATATGATTTCCATAGTATACTGGTTGCTTATACATGATTAAGTAGCATTCATATTGTATGGTTGAGGAGCATGAGTAAGTTATGGGAGAGCATAGATGTGTTGTGATTGGTTATGGTTCAGATTGGACAATGAAAGACATAAGTAGATGTCACTGAAGGCTGTAAAGGATATGAGTTTTTCATAGAGAGAAAACCCTAATTGCACAGAAGGCATACGCATGTTGTAGTACAGATTGGTCGCGTACATATGCGAGCTATAATACTGGTAGGACACGTACATACGCGTGTTGCACTACTGACAGGTTGTGTACCTATTGACATATTGGTATCTATTTAGGATTGATTCCTCTTCTCAGTTGGTTCTGAGTTGTGTAAGCTAAGTCTCGCATTGTAGAGCTAGTGCTCTTGTGGAGTTGTAACTCTATTTAGTTGTTGTTGATAACCTGAGGATTGTAGTCCATAATAAAAAGAAAATTGTAAATACATCTTGTGTTCTTTGTGTTCCTTGTGGTGATGACTTATTGATGATATTGGTTGTTGGTATATGTTGTTGATGTATGTTCACATTTAGCTAGTTATAAATGAAAGAAATAAGTGATGAGTAATTGGTGATTGCTAACTAAGGAGTTTTGTGAAGGGGAAATTTTAAAAAGAGACCTACACTGATTCACCCCCCCTCTCAGTGTGGTCGGTGTGTCCAACATGTTTAGCTTCCTGTTCATTGTTTGTTGTTTGATATTTGCAATATGTAGGTGAGAAATTTCAATACTGGAGATGCCTGAGTCAAAATCCTCTTGCAGAACATCTTTGTATGTGAGGAGAAAATACGATTTCCTTTTCTTATATGTCATTGTGGCTGCGATGGATGTGGGTTCTATGTCGAACATTGGAGATCAGGAACGAGACGAAGATAGAATTACAGTCCTACTTCATTGGTCATAGTAATCACATACAAATATGTGTTGCAAGATGATTTTGATCGCTCCCAATATTGAAAAATACCAACCGTGGAAACTGCAACTTTCTTAATTGTTTACACAGTGGGAAGCCTTTGGATGGTTCTGGTTCTATATGTAGTCGTGTTTCTGTGCTTGCGGGTTCCCAGGGTGGAGAACTGAAAAATCCTTGTCTCCATCTATATATTCACATCACGATTCCGATCGATCACCATTTGTTTTCATGCTTAGCCAATTTTATGAACGCAGGTTCGCGGATAGGCACTATCGAACTCTAGTGCCTCATGTTCAGGGTATACATCTTGCACCCAAAACTTCGGTGATCTACAATTCAACCCTGGACTCCTCAAAATCGCAAGCCTGATTCTACCTACGATGACTCTGTCTAACTGACCCGAATTTCCATACTTAGTCGAGTCTTCAAAGTTTCACGGGTTCACAGAATCCCAGGTTCACAAAAGTTTAAAATCATTTTTTTCTCCCCTCCATCCCCGCACCTTCCTCCCTTCCCAATGCACATTAATTATTCTTTTACTAGTGACAACTCACCAAACAAGTTTGAAAATATTGGCATTAATAAGCAGAAAGATCAAGGACATCTCCCATTAAAACGCATTAACGGGCGAATATTATGGGATCTGATGATTTTTTTGCATCCATCCTGAATTGGAAAAAATTGTTGGTTATTTTAGTTTTTTTAAGGCATCATCATAGCAAGAGTGAAATATTGTACTACCCCACTGTCATCCACAAATGCACCATCCAAAAACATCTTCACATCATGTCCCTCTTTAATATTATGCATATATTACAGGTTGTCATATTTGGGAATATGCTTGCATATGGAAATGATAACTCATGTTATTAGTGACTATTCAACAAACATATTCAAAAAAATTGTTTCTATACTTGGTCGCGTTTATGTGCTCACGGGTTCTTGGGGTGGTGAACTGACGAATCCTCATCTCCATCTATATCTTCACATCACAAGTCCGACCAACCATCATTCGTTTGCATACTTAGCCAATTTTATGAACGCAAGTTCACAGATAGGCGCCATCGAACTCTGGTGCCCCGTGTTCAGGGTATACATCTTGCATCAAAAACTTCGGCGATCTACAATTTGACCCTAGACAGCTCGAAATCACAAGCCTGACTCTACCTACTATGGCTCCATCTGTCCAACCCACCTTTCCATACTTAGTCGAGTCTTCAAAGTTTCACGGGTTCACGAACTCCAGGGTTCAGAAAAGTTTAAAAGAATTTTTTGCTCCCCTCCATCACCGCCACCTTCCGCCCTTCCCAATGCACATTAATTATGCTTTTACTAGTGAAAAATAACTAGACAGGTTCAAAAAGATTGGATTTAATAAGCAGAAAGCTCGAGGACATCTCCCATTAAAACACATTAATGGGAGAATATTATGGGATCTGATGATTTTTTTTGCGTCCATCTTGAATTGAAAAATTTGTTGGTCATTTTAGTTTTTTTAAGGCATCATCATAGTAATAGTGCAATATTGTACTACCTCGCTGTCATCCACAAATGTGTCATCTACAAAGGTCTTGACGTCATGTCCCTCTTTAATATTGTGCATATATTACAGGTTATCATATTTGAGAATCTGCTTGCATATGGAAATGTTAACTCATGTTATTAGTGACTATTCATCACACATATTTGAAAATATTGGCATTAATAAGTGAAAATATCAAGGACATCTGCCATTAAAATGAATTAAACCAAGATTTACGGAATATTATACTATCATCCTCCAGTTTTCATTTTAAATACTTTTTCCCATTTCTCTCTATCATCGAAGACTTGGGCTTTACGGTGCCTTCATTGTAATTTTACTACTTATCCACATATGAGACAACTTAGAGATGCCATTCGGGCCCAATTGAAATACGAGGGAATGGTTTTATGTGACGTGAGATTTGAGCGAAAAAAGATTTGTTAGCCAACATAAACTCAGACACAAAAAAAATTCAAGTATCTTATGATTGCTATTCTCCCTGTATTCGATGATTTGGTTGGTTGAAAGGCCTTCCTGAAGATTTGTATGTTGAACTTCTTTGTTTTGTTGCTGGAAATTGGAAGGGACTTTCAGGTCACCTACAAAATGCTCTTTTGTTGAAGTATATAACTTCTTCCAACAACGCAGATTTGGAAAATGTATCAAATCCTGTAGACCACACTAGAATTTATCTTTCGTTAGAGGAGTCGCACATATAGTGGCTTGCAAAATGGTCTGGAATATTCGGAAATGACCTCAAATATTACTCACTTCACGAATATACTCAGAAGGTAATTATAAATTTGGATCATCATGAATGTGAGAAACTGTATGGGAGGTTGAATCAACATCCTAAAATTATAGAAGTTTCTATTTCAAAGTTTGTTGAGAGACTTCTGGGTGTGGTAACAGACTTGACAGAAACTCTAATTCTTTATCAAAGTTTGTTCATTGTACTTTGGATGTAGTAGCAGACTCCACATACAATCAAATTTCTATCGGTACTGCACATTATTTTCACTATTCCTATGCATATGATTGCATCTGGGTCGAAGATCTTATCGCTCTTTGCAAGAATATTATTCTCGTAGTTGAGGGTGGGTATATAACCATGGAATGAGGATCTCAAAATTTTATGGTGCCTGCATCGACATGTACCTGGGAAAATTTAATGGGAAGGAATTTTGGATTATACACTTTGCAACAATTTCTAAAGATTAATTTATACTACCACCTTCTGCAAGAGGTTTGACGTGTTTAGGTAATGATTTCGTTTCTGAGAATCACCTTTTACTACCACCTTCATGTAATCATTTTGTTTCATTCTTTAGAGGAGACCTTGATGTAGTAGGATATTCCATAGATGTTTCCATCGAATACCAATATTTGGGCATGGAGTGATATTTGGCGTCACTTCTGAATATTCCAGACCATTTTGTGAGCCACGATATCTGCCACCCCTATGATGAAAGATATATTCTAATCTGATCTGCAACATTTGATACACTTTCCAGATATTTGTTGTTGGAATAAGATATATACTTCAACAAAGGAGCATTTTGCAGGTGACTTAGACGTCCCTTCCAATTTATAGCAATAAAACAAATAAATTCAACATACAAATCTCTAGGCATGCCTTTCAACCAAACACATGATCAAATGCAGGGAGAATAGTAGTCACAACATACTTGAAATTTTTTGTCTCGTCTTTTGTTGGCTAACAACATTTTTTTACCCCAAAGATGACATCACATGAAACCACTCCCTCGTCTTTGAATTGGGCCTGAATCACATCTCTAAGTTGTCTTAGATGTCGATGACCAGGAACATTACAAAGACGTCACCTTAAACCCCAAGTTTTCAACGATAGAGGGAAATTAACACTTACCAAAGTATGGAATGTTGAATAAACAGATAATGCACGCAGGTCATAACTATAAGATACAAGTTATTCAAGAAGTTGGGATAGATCTAGTTGGCATCACCAATGAAGTCCAAGACCCAAAATTGATATTCAACTCGTTGTTTTTTACGAGGCAAACATTTGATGATCAAGTTGAATCTATAAAAGACTGTCTACAGGCTTAATTATTGTACATATTTGTTTTTTTTGTCCACAATAGCCCCAATCGCAGTCATTATGGCAAACACATTTAAATTTCAAAAAATATCTGCTGAACTATTTCAAGACAACTATTTTGGGAAATAATCTCAGATGTATTCTATAACTCAGTTTATCTGAATATAGAATATTTGAGGTTTTTGTATGGTGTTTTCCAATGTCTGGTATTGTTTTTTATTTTATTTTGTAATTTTTTTGTGTGTGTGGTTAAACATGCACGACAAGTTTTTCTTTCTGCTGCCCAACACTTCGATTTAAATAAAATCTACTCTATTCACTCCTTACATTTTACATGGAAGAATAATTTTTAGGTGTTGATGTCATGTTCCTGTTCAATATTGTGCATATATTGCAACTTCTTCTATTTGATAATATCTGTGCATATAAAAAATGTTATGTCATGTGTGTGTGTGTGTGTGTGTGTGTGTGTATTTATATATTTATTTATTTTTTCTTTCTATTTCTTATGGGTTTCAAGGAAGTTTGCAAACCGAAAAACACCCTGCAAATTGGAAGATTCTTTACATTTGGACCAAAAAAAATATCTGTGCACCCTCCTCAATAAAAAATATAAAAGAGTGACCCAAGTAGTGAATTGAGGCAATTGGAACTTATGAATTTCATGAGACGGTGGACACGGTGAGTGAAGAAAAAAAACAATGTAGCATGCAAAATAACTCTGAAATTGGGGATAAACAGAGAAAACAAAGAATCACAAAAAAATTTAAGCAGATACAGAATGCAATGAATACGCATTGAACCATTTAAGAATAAATAAGAAATACCCATATCAATAATGAATGTAAAAATAATAGTGCAGACACACCCAGGCTCAGATCAAATATAGGACAGGAGAATAAATAAATAAAAACAGGTTATCAGACATGTAAATCTATAACATAAATTGAAGCTATGAGCATAGATATTGTACTGGGTACTCAATTCCAGTCCCATGTTTTTCCTTGTCTAGATTTCAATTGGAATGACACCGGATTCGACAATGTAAACTCCAAGGAGGAAGGAATAAGATACAGAGAAGACACACACACACACACACACACACACACACATATAAATACAAGCATATACATTGAAAAATGAAAATTGTTTATTTTTTAAGGGATTAGGCAGCCACCAATTTCAGAGTTGGTGATGGTCAACCCTCTTTTCCATGTGGCGGCTTCTTGGGTTTGTGGATTGGCATATTCTCATCTTCATCTATATCTTCACACCATGAGCCTGATCGACCGCAATCCCTTTCAATACTTAGACAATTATCCGAGCATTGGGTCCCTGGTTTCTGGTATCGAACACTTATGCCCCATGTTCCATCATATACATATTTCACCCAAAAAATTTATTGATTTTCAATTTATTATTTTACTAGCCAGAACTCACCATGCGCTCGAAAAGATTGGCATTAATAAACAAACAGTAGATGTTGTTCTGTGAGATACTTAGCCCTTTTTCCCTTTTCTTCTTCCCGTCTATTATCCCTTTCTAGTTATATACTTAGTCATATTTCCATATATATCCTCACATGACGAGTCTGACCGACCTTCATTCCTTTCCATACTTAGCCAATTTTATGGTCGTGGTTGTCAAGGCTGGTGCTTTCGAACTCTGTCGCTGCTTGTTCCGTGATATACATCTTGCACTCAAAAACTCATAAGCTTCACTCTACCAGGGTTCACAAAAGTTTCAAAGCATCCATCGTTGCCTTCCATCCCCACTACCTTTGTTCCCTTCCCAATGCACATTAATTATGGTTTTACTAGTGACAACTGAACATACTGGTACGAAACAATTGGCACCACTAATACACATTAAACTGCCATTTACAGTACTCGAAACCACCGTCATTTATTTCTATACTTAGCAAAAAAATTCCACCTGTTCCGTGATATAAATCCTCCACCCAAAACAATTTGTGATCTAAAATTCCACCCTGGGCTCCTCCAACTCACAAGCTTCACCTTACTCGGGTTCATAAAAGTTTCAAACCATTTATGGCTCCCTTCCATCCTTGTATTGTTTGGTGACCTACAAACAACACCCGGACCTCTACGATATACAAATTGACTATCAGACTCCCACATTGTCCCCTCTTTCGTGTTACACATTATGCATTCAAATGTTCTGAGCAATACAATTTGACCGTCGGGGCCTCACGTCTTCTGGGGAAACCTTGTCACCCTATTTTGAAACAAGTTCGGGCTACTATTTCCCTATTCCATACTTAGACACTTTTTCGATTGTGGTTTCCCAGACTGACGGGCTCAAAATTGTGTTTCGAAACTTCCACGACTTGGAAACAATGCCCAGAGTTTCATGATATACAATTTGTCCACTAGAATGCCCCATCATGAGTCCGACCATCCGTCGTTCCTTTCAATACTTAGCCACAACTTGGTTGTATTTTCATGACATGGTACATTTCCATGGTTGCACATGCTACAACCACTGTGTATCGAATCCAGCCTACCGTTTCCCTGTTCCATACTTAGACACTTTTTCGATTGTGGGTTCCCAGACTGGTGAGCTCAGGACTTTGTTTCCAATGTTCCACGACTAGTAAATGGTACCTGGAGTTCTACGATAAGCAATTTGTCCGTAGGAATGTACCATCATGACCTCTTCATGTTACACATTCTGTGGTCAACACTTCTGAGAGATACAATTTTCCTCTCGGGCCCTCACCTCTGTTGGTTGTATCTTGTAGCCCTATTTTGAAACCTGACCAACTTATTTTGATAATTAGCCATTCCTTAATTGTTGTTCTTTGTCCCCACCACCTTCATGCTTCGTTCTGGATATGCAATTAGTAAGCTTTAATGCTAACACTTCGTCATGCAGGAACGTTAAACATGTCATTAATGAGAGAAAGGTTCAAGGAGATCTCCCACACTTCTGCCATATACAAATTGACCGTCGGACTCCCACATCATCCCCTCTTTCATGGTACACATTTTTCATTCAAAATTTCCAAGACATACAATTTGCCCCTCAGGAAGTCACGTCCCCTGGGGAACCATTGTCACCCTAGTTTGAATCTCGTCTGACCACTTTTTGTACTTGCCCATTTCATGGAATCTCTTTCGCAGATCCTTGGGTTGGTGAGTTCATGAAATCTCCAATTCTTAGTCACTGTTTACTGTGCCCGCCACCTTCGCACTTCTTTCAAAGTATGCAACGATGAAGGTTTAATGCTAACATTTCATCATGCAACAATCATGCATGTCGTCATTGTAAAGAAAAATTATCGACAAGATAGTCACATTGACTATCGCTACAGAACATTCCCAGAAACATGCATAAAATATCTTTCCAGGTAATGGGATATCTATTACAAATTTCAATATATTAGCGAAAATAAGTCCGGCCAACCGTTTCCCTATTCCATACTTAACCCACTTTTTCAATTGTGGGTTGCCGAATAAGCGGGGTCACAATTGCGCTTCCATTGTTCTGTGGCCTGCAAATAGTACCCAGAGTTCCACGATATACAAATTGGCCTCTGGGCTGTCCCATCATGCCCTCTTTTGTGTTGTGCATTTTGCACTCAAAAAGTTATGATACATACAATGTGACCCTCGGGCCATCACCTCTAGTGGTTGTACCTTGTAACCCTATTTTGAAGCCCACCTAACCATTTTTGATAATTATACACTTCTTAATTTCTCTTTCTTGTCCTCACGACCTTCATACTTCTTTTAAATATGCAATTAGTAACCTTTCATGCTAACATCTCATCATGTCAAAATCGTCAACATTTTCATTAATGAGAGAAACGCTCAAGGAAATCTCCCATTAATGCGCATTGAACCAAGATTTGTGGATATTTATATTATCCATTCCGATTGTTCATCTCAAACATGGGTCATCGCGTTGGTGCATTCACGAAATCTCTAATCCTTGATTTCTCTTTTTTGTACCCTCCATCTTCAAACTTATAGGTATGCAATTATTAGTCTTTAATGCTAACAACGCATCATGCAACAACCATTGATATTGTCATTAATGAGCCAAAGGCTCGAGGAGATCTCCCATTCACATGCATTGGACCAAGATTTGTGGAGGGTTATATTATCTCTTCCAACTCTTCATTTCAAACATTGTCTGGAGCAAATGAACATTCTTGTAAACTTATGGCAGCAACTCGACAACAGTTTTGTGGAGATACAGTGAATATCTTCGAACGTGAGGAGTAGAACTTCCAGTGGTCCAGGGCATACTCTTATTGCTCATCCCGTTCCGCCCAGAACAAAGTGATTTGGACCTATGGAATTGCTCATGCAGGTTGCATCCCTGAGGTTCTGGACTGTAAGGAGGTGGTCTCTTGGTGTACCGAAAAATATATTTCAAGCCAAAGAATTATTCCACTGCACGACCATTCTCTTGTTTCTTTGTCACCTCAGATCTTCCGCAAGATGTTAAGATTTTCGAAGCCAACATTGACCTTCAGAGGACAAGACTGCAAGCATCTCCTAGAAAAACATGATAACGGGTTGGGCCTCTTACTCGATTTCCTCGAAGACCCAACAACAGTTCCTGAAGATATCACAAAGTTGCAGGTCAGTTCCTTTAGAAATCCATTTCAGGAAATTGCTTGGCTGTTTACAAGAATAATGGGACATGAATCCACAACAAGCATTTCCCGCATAGTTATTTATATTTTGTACTTCATAGTCAAGGAACAATTCATTTTTGATTGGGGGAACCTGATTTCCATTGAAATGTATTCCCAACTGTCACGATTCAAAGAAGAGAATAAATTTTATATGTCATCCTACTTGATTTTCTCAATAGCACATTGTTGTTCGTTTCCAAAATTTTCTTTGTCCAAGAAAATAAACTATGAATTCGACCCAGTAACATTCTAGGACCAGGCCTTATGGAGGCACAAGGCCTTCCATTTTTTTTATGAGGTTTTTAATGACTTTGTCTCAGTTTTCAAAAAAGTATTGCTAGGAAAGGATGCTCCTCGGATGTCTGTCCAGGCAACCAAGTTTTTGGACAGGAAGGGGACACTTGAACGAAAGGAAAATTACAGTGTAATAACGATATTTGGCTCTAGAGTCCAAGGAAAATCCTGCTCTCCTTCCATGTCACATCATGGACAAGATGTTTGTTGTAGAAATAACAAGTCAATACAACTACTGGTTCCATTTTTTCCATGGCAAGAGAAAAAAACAGTTCATTCCTCTTCCCTAGAAAGTCGGGGACTTCATGTTTAGAAACGTCAACAATATTGATGAATTTGCAAGCCATTTGAAGAACTTAAACCTAAAATATGTTGAAAGGCTAAGAGGGTTCGACCCTAATGGGATTTTTTGAGAACGTCTACTTTCAGTTGGATTTAGCAACTCTTTTATCCATAGATGTCTGACCGAAGATAGATATAGTGACGACAACACTCCTGCTCCTGACGATGGCAACGTAGAGACATTGCAAAGCAAAACTAAATTGTACATACAATAGGGAAAAGGCTCTGGTGAGAAGAGTGTCTAGTCCCCGACCAACACTCCCAAGAGCACAAAATCACAGGGCATCGCTTCAACGGACCACCCCAATAAGAAAGAAACCCAGAAATCTTCAAACGGAGGAGGAGATAATAACCCTCCTCACGGAAAAATTGATAGTTCTCACAAGCTTCCCCTGAGGAAGAAGAGAAAAAACATTCTAAGGCAGGCGGAAGAGCCCAAAACTGAAAGTGAGGACATGCAGCTTGAAACTTTTGTGGATGATGTGTTCTACAAATTTGATCCACCCATGGACGCGATGCACCATAGTTTGACAATGGAAATAGTTGAGACATACATTTTTTGCGAAGATGAATCCCTCGTATTCTAGAGCGTTGTTTTTGACAACCAATCTAAAAATTTAATTATTGAAAAGAGAGATGTAACAAATAATAAAGGGAAATCTTGTTCAGAGATTAAATTTAGGAAAATGTATCTGTCCCAAATCTACCGATTTCACCATGCAACTGCAGATGCTCTTGATAATTCCATTGGAGGAATTGAAGCGGAGAATCCCAGACTAAACGGTTGAATCAAGGAATTGGAGGAGGCTTTGATTCCTACCCGATGTTTTCCAGTCCTTTAGAAAAAACCGTGCCTGCCACCCTTGCAACCAAGTTAAGAGGATCCTCCAGCCTCCTCACATCCTGTAGAGGCTATGTAGAGATGAATATCAAGAAAATAATGCAGCTAATTACTGAAGCCTGGGAAACATTAGAAAATATAACTTCCTTTCGAACGAGGGAACATTATTTGCATGAACATTTGTAGATGAATTTAAAAAATGAAGAAAGTTTCTATCTATAGACGGTGACCCATTTTGCCAACCATGTCATAAACATCTCAGATCTGAAAAGAAGACAAGAGGATCTCCCCTCCCCAAACCAGATCAAACAACTAAAAGCATCCTGGAAAGAGAAAGTTCAAAACCTGCAGCTCATTGTCGAATCATGTGAACAAGCCATATCAGAGAAAAAATAATTATTCAAAAACCTGACCCAAATAGACTTAGCCGGAAGTACCAATAAGGTTCAAGACCCAAAATTAATCCTCAAATCGTTGTCCTTAACCAAGCAAGCCTTCGATGAACAAGTTGATATTTTAAAGGGGTTGTCTTTAGAAAAGTTTTACGGCATCCTTGAATATGGTCAAGATGACGTCGAGAACTGGCTAGTGGGCTATTCAACACACAATGAAGAAATTGAACAGGCTCTGCATAGTATTTCTATGGATCTAAGGAAATTAGAAAATGATTTTTCAACATAGAAATCTGGGATGAAATCAATGTGGCACCCATGAGAATCTACATTGAAGAATGACTCCAAAGGAGAATGGACAAGCTCATCGACGAAGGGAAACAACCGGTTGGCATGATTCCAGTCGTCGTCGACAAGAGAAACAAAAAGGCATCAAATTCAAAGTAAGTCTATACTGATCACATCTTGCTTTCTTTATCAGTCCAATTATTCTACCTCTTTAAATAGAAATCTCTAAACAAAGACTCATAACTTCCAATTTCTTCTTTTTAGGTCTTCCTCTCTACTGTCGCACACTTCTTCTTTCTCCAGTCCTATTTCTTGTACTTATTTATTTTATGGTCTGTGGGAGCCCCAATCCCAGTCTATATGACAAACGCATTTAAATTTCCAAAAATATGTAACAGATTCCAGAAATATGTAACAGACATTATTAATTTTTGATAAATTTCAAAGAAAACTAATTCGGGAACAATTTCGACAGTTCCTTGTCTGTTGCTTTCAGAATGTTGAATTTGTTTTCTTCAACTATGTTGGATGTCAGGAAATTGTGTTTATTATATTTGAATGTTTAGTGTGTGTGATTCTATAAAAAGCAAGAGTATCACATCTATGTTCATTATATTTGAATGTTTATTATATTACTGGAGTATCACATCTATAAAAAATGCAATAGGGTTGTCATCCTCATTCACATATTAACCACATATTAACATAATAATATTATTAACTAATTCGGGACGTTCTTTGGGAGTCATCTACCAGCCCAATGTCTTATGGATAGCATGTGACAAAATGGCACGAGTCATCCTCGGCATGGATACCACATGTATTTCAAGTTGCTTCCCACGTGTCTCTGCTATTTCATGTTTTTGTTTCTCCTCGATCCTGCCATAGCAATGCATTTATTCCCATTCCAACCTAGCAAGGACTACGCTGCCATGCAACACTTGTTTCACTTGGAAATGGAATGGTTTGTCATGTACAACAACAACAACATAAGAAAATGGAAATGATGGTATACATTGCATCCCTTGACCCAAAATAACCTAGAGGACATTGTGGCAACGAAGGCCTTCGACTTGCCTTGTAAACTAATGATAATCCCCTTGGTTGACAAAACATTCTCTGCATAATGAAATTTTTGATTTGTTGAGTTTCCTTTAAAAAAAAAGAAATTTCTTCCATGGTAGAAACAATATCTAGTAAATGCCAAATCTGTTATTACTATAGAATTTGGTCATCATAGCAATTGCAATCATCTTGATCGATGAATTCCTTCCATATATTTTGTATAAATCTAAATTTAAATGTATTGTTACTACATGATTTTCCTTCAAGTTAACCATTAAGTTTTAGTTTTAACTTCCCTTAAAGAATTTTGAGTTCAATTTGAGTGTCAAAATTTACTTTTTACGAACTTTTTTACCTTGATGGTTTTCATATTATTTTACTTATTAGTCATAGTAGATAAATCATAGCCTTGGGAAAATTTAGAACTTTTTCCTATAAGTATAGGTGTGATGAGTATCAAGCCTTCAACATTTAGTGCTCATGAAGACCTGTAATGGAGCCATGAGATCCCCAACTGATATATAGTGGGAGGCTAATTATCCTTAACAATCATATGACATTAAGTTTATGACTTGGGGTAATGTAAATAACATGATTAGGTTGATGGTGACTTGATTAAGTGGAAAGACAACAATGCATGTAGGTATTGATGATAATCGATCAAATGACTTCATCAATGCTAATTGATATTGCCATAGTAATAAAGATAAATTCAAATAATTTGATTAGCAATGATATGTAATCAAGTTGAGGTCTAATGGTGATAGTTGACATAAAATGTAATGGATGATGCATGATGTCAATAATTTTGGTAGCAATTTAATGCTTGATAATGATGCGGTTGGATTGGTGATGATCTAATGAAATTGACTATGTCAAGGATGAACCAATGATACTACAGTTGATCAATTTTAGAGTAATATGTTGACATTAACGATGTTAATTTGATTTTCTTTATGGTGTTAGTGAATATATGACTATGCTTCTCATAAACCAATGTTAGTAATTCTCTCAATGGAATTAGTTGATTAAAATTTTATTTGATGATGATGTTATCCATTGGTAAATATTTGGTGCTATTAACGCAAATGATTTGACGTAGGATGAATCCTATAATGTTGACAACTAATCAAAGCAATGATTGGATTGAGAGGGAAATGTCTGAAAATTAAATTAATGATGGATTTTTTTTCTAGCAAAAAAAATTATTCAATTATATTTGAAATATAATGTGTTCTCGCATCAAGATACATAAGTGGAGGGATATCACTGGCAAGTATATCTTTCACCTACAAATGGTATACTAGCCAAATAGATGGAAAAAGATCAAAGCTATGAAGAGAAAAATTTAAGAACTTACTACAAGTCTTTAGAAAGGAGAAAAGGAGTTATGAGGAATATACAAGAGTTTGTTGATGTGAAGTTTAAGAATATTTTTTTTGAATATATTGAAATCCGTCGGCAAAACTGTAGCATTCAATCCTAAAATATTTTGATAGCATGATTGGGGCCCTCATGACCATCCAGCCAATGGTTGTATGTGAGAAAACCTACTTTTCTCTGTAATGTTTTCTTTGATAGCAGGTTCGCTTCCCTGTTGAACTCTCGGGAGGAATGTGAGAAATAAATATCCTTGAAGTTGCATTTTAGAAATTTGATTCTATCTTTCGAGGCCAAGAGTGTGATTGTTTGAAGATTTCCTTGGTGATTCAATCAATCAATGATAACTTTGGAGTCTCCTATCAAATGAAGTTTTTCGATGTTTAGTCTGGAGGCCAAGTGAAGTGTAGCCCAGGCACCCAATAGTTCTTCCCTTGTGTTGGTGTTTGGGCCGCAACAGAGAGTCCATATGTAAATAGAGTTATTACTGATTTTAATCAGTCCACATGCACCACTCAAAGTGAAACTGTGTTGTGTTGCACCGTAGAACCACCCCATAGGAGTATCCTTTGAGACAAGAGGGCTGACTAATGTCTTTTTTTTCACAAAGTCTGGGTGTATGTCTTTCTAGTTTTGAAACAGGGCAAGAGATTTATAAGAAACAACATTAAAAGAGGGTGGATTATTTTCAAATATTTTAAAGTTTCTATCCATCCAAATAAACCAATTGACCAATGGAGGAAGTAGATTGTAATAGTTCTCATTGAATGACCAATGATCGAATAAAGTAGAGATGGAGGTCCCAATCCAAGCAATGTTTAAGTGGTTTTCCAAAGTGATCCTATCCCAGACAAGGCGGGTGAAGTGGCACTGAGTAAAAAGATGGCAGACTGTCTCTTCATCACTATAGCAAAGTTGGTAGGTATTTGGGCCAGTCCAACCTTTTCTTTGAAGGCTATCCCAGGTGGGGATTTTGTTTTCAATAGTAAGCCAGGTAAAGAGCTTAATATTAAGTGGTAATTTCCATTTCCAAAGATGTTTGTGCCATCCAAAGATGTTGTTTTTCCAGGCTGTGTTAGAAATGGTAGTATACAAGTTTTTGACTAATAAATGGCCCGAATTGTCCCCTCCAACCCACAACATTTGATTCTCCACATCATGTAGTAAGATGCCCATGTGAGTAAGATCCAAGAAAAAAATTTCCCACTCCGCTACCAAATCAGTTGGTAGGTCCAGTTCACTATAGGATTTTCATCCTACTGTCGGGGCCCCGAGATCGTTGAAATGTCGACCTTGAAAAAGATAGCAGGTATTTTTTAATTTTAAATGTGAAATTAGTTTTGGAGAGAGGAGGGATACTTGGTCGAGTCTAAGTATACAAACCCTACCAATTATGATGGAGTGGTCGGAGCCCGACTTTGAGTAGAGCCATCTTGTGATCCAGTGTGTCAAATTTGAAAGATTCCTCCAAATCCGTGAAGCATTCCTTGTGTGTGGGGATCCAAATCGAAGTTAGGAAGCGACAAAGATATATGGTAAGTATTTTTCTTTAATGACAACACTCCAAATTCCACTAGAATTCAATGTGCACCAGAGGGAATTGGCGGCCAGAGATTGGTTGAATTTGAAGATATTTCTTATCCCCCAATGATGGACTTGGGAGATCATTGTTGGCAATATCACATATTAGTGTTGCATTGATAATTCTAAGATCACTTAATATGGATGATTAGTTAGTAATGCAAGATTATGGATTAGTAGTTGAAATCAATGCTCGGGACATCAACAATTCTATCTCTGTGACTTTATAATAAATTGACAATAATATTGTGATTCAACTATGGTCATGATGATTTGACAAATATACATTATGGATATTGAGGATATGGATGATATTAATGTCTTTCTATGATCTTGATGATGGGGATGGTAATAAATAGTAGTGAGAGTCATTATCATAACATGGGTTGATTGACAATGACAATATTATGATTGAAGAAGATGATGTGTGATTTGGGAATCTAAAAATAAATAACTTTTTTATACTTGGTTACGTAATATTGAATTGGGTCTGAGGCCATGGCCCTATTGAGAGGGGGAAATTGTAACACCCCAAGGTGTGTGTGGGTATTGTGCAAGATTCTTGATTGTCTATAATAGTAGATGCTATCATTATTTATGAATGATTTGAATATTCATTGAGCATTGCTAGCCCATGATTACAAGCATCATCCTCCATGGATAAAGGTTGAGGTTTCCCTTGGTGGCTAGTTGTTGATGAATTTCACATTGGTATGTGTTATCTCTCCTTCTAGTAATTATTAAGGTTTTTATTATGTTCTAGTTACCTTCTTTCTAGACCATGAGTGTGTTATATAGTAAGGTGAACTCTTAATTTTTGTATGATCCCTTATGGGATATTTACTTGCCTTGAAACATATGTGTGACATAATGAATATACCCTTGACGAATTACAATGCGTAATTTGTATTTTGATGTGATGTTAATATGATCAAGGTGTTATGATGCATTGATGTTTTAGTCTGATGAATAGGAGATGGTGTTTCATAATCACCATTGCCTTGTTCTTAATTCTAGGAAGGATTGAGTATGATGAACCTTGACATCTATGTGATTTCCTAGTTTATGAGGAGTACTAATATTTCTTAATCAATTAATGACATCATTTATTTATTTTCTAGTAATGGCCATTGGTAATTATTGAAGGATGGTTAGCATGAGAGTATGGTTAAATCTATATATGCATGTTAATATGTTGGTTCTATGGATATTAATGATGTTACTGCATGAAGCATTGGCACTCTTAATATCAAATGTGAAGTAATGATGACCTTTGATGATGATTTAATATAATTTTTCCTTATTCTAATATGATCAATGATGTGTGCATGCATTGGATACCTTTCCTTTTAGATAGTTCATGATAAATTCACATGTTGGATGCCTTGTTAATATGTATACCTATATTGGACACCTTTCCCTTCATATGGTTCATGATATATGTACATGTTGAATTCCTTGTTATGGTATATGTGTGTATTGGATACCTCTATTTTGATAGTGTTCGTGATATATGAACAAGTTGGATGCCTTGTTATGATGTATACATGTATTAGATACATTTCCTTGATATGGTTCATGATATATTCACATGTTGGATGCCTTGTTATGTTGTATACATATATTGGATACCTTTCCTTTGATATATATCATGATATATTCACATGTTGGATGCTTGTTATGTTGTATACATATATTGGATACCTTTCCTTTGATATATATCATGATATATTCACATGTTGGATGCTTTTTAGGATGTATACTTGTATTATATACCTTTATTTTTTATATGGTTTGTGATATATGCACATGTTGGATGCCTTGTTATGATGCATACATGCATTGGATACCCTTCCATTTGATGTGATTCATATTATGATTTATGATGTATGCATGCCTTGTTATAATGTATACATGTGCAACATGTCTTGCCACTATTAAATTTCATATTATTGAGATTGATTATGATGATGATGTTACATATGAATTGGTATCTTGGATGAAATAACCTGTTGCAGGTGGAGATATAGGTGGACAATTGGGAAATTCACTCAATGGAAGGGATGTTTTCTCAATGAAACTGACTATATTATCCTAGTTCCTATAAATCCTAGGAAATGGGAAAATACTTGTGAAAGTGACCTCCAAAGTTGACTTGGTTAAA
>JZKD02S1728000.1:50910-71984 GCA_000966675.3 Picea glauca
ATTTGTCAATTTTTCTTTTGTTAATGCAAAAAAAAAATTTAACACAATATTTATCGTGGAACCCAATCGGGAAAACCACAAACACTTTTCTATTAACTGCAAAATTTTGTTTTACATGTTACATAGATGGAAGATGTACTTCCTTTTAGATCATCATCAACTGATCAAGATGCACCCACACCCTTGTTCACCAACACCAACTAGTAGGAGGCTTCGACCCCCTATTTAGTCAGCTACAACTGACAAGGAAGCACCAACTCCCTTGCAGGCACCAACCTGCCCTTGCACCACCCAACCACCCTTATTTTCTGAATCTGGAAAACTTATGTATCATGTCTTCACTGCATCTCTCTCTACTTTTGTGATTTAATATATCTTATGATTCAGATTGCAGAGACACATTTCTTCTCACCACTCTATCTCATTTATATAATCTACAAGCTGGTGTGAGATATAACGCATTGTGTCCTTTCGTCTGGACCATCGCACCTGTTCACTTAACCTAACGATAATCTTTGTTATTATTCAAACCTTACCATGAAGGATTTTCATAAATTGATCATAGATATGGATCAATTTTATCTTTTAAATTGATCCCAAATCTCTGCAATTATTGCAGAAACCGAGTTTTGCAGAGGCGCTTCCTTCAAACCATTTTCATATGATCGACAATGCAAAACCATGGGATTATCAACTTTAGCTACGTATTATCTTTTTCCTTTATTTATCTTATTCTATATGACCAACGATGGTGACCAGGTGTTAGGTCAAACGAGTGCTTGATCACTTTTTCAGAATCAAAAGTCACATTTTAATCTCTCGATGAGATGGACGATTTTAGGCACTTCGGGACTTCGACTATTCTACTTACGTTATCCTTCCATTGTACTTGATGAAAGTTTGAGAATGCTCCCAAAGTGTTATTTAGATCGAATGACTCATGTCCACTTTGGGACTTCGGCCCTTCGGGACTTCAGGTCTTTGTCCTTGATGATTTTAGCCCTTCGGGACTTCGGCACTTTTTCCTTCGCAACTTCGGCACTTCAACCTTCGGGACTTTGGAACTCTGGTCATTTGTTGGTGGTGAAACTCCTAAAGTGAAACTCCCGAAGTGACGTAACTTACTAACATCACTTGTTGACATGGCATGGGCCGAGTGGCTGCCACATGTCACTGAGATTCGTGATTTACACTTACCTGAAATGTTGATTTCATCTTGGCACTTCTCATTATCTGACTATGCCATGTGTCCTTGTAGACGTGGTCTGCTGACGTAGATCTTCCGATGTGGCACATGTTATTCTCCTTGATCTAACGATCAGAATAGTATCTAAAATGTATCTCAGATCAACGACTGAGAGTGACTTCGAAATTTTGGCCTTCGGGACTTCGAGTAATTTTATCTCTACACTTCCTAGTTCTTCCGAAGTGAGATTCCCGAAGTGTAACCTCCACACAAATTGTAACCCAAAATGAATTTTTTTCATTGATCATGATCCTAGATCCATGGCTTGATCTATATACGATGCTACTTTTCCTTTGTTTAAATCCAATAGCTCTTCCTCTTTGCTTATCCAATCCTTCCACTTAAAGTGATCCAACGGCTATCGGGAATTCGGGTATTCGAAATATCAACCTTTTTGCCTTGCTTATACTATCCTTCCATTCAACTTGATCCATCGGTCGAGAAGGCTCTCGAAGTATATCAATGATCAAGGATGATTGTGGGGTCCCAACTAGAATTACGTTTAAAACTATCGTCGAGCTCCGCAATGGAAAATTGCTCGTTGGTAGTGGAACTAATGCCAACCGTAGATCTATTTGGTGGGTGATGATCAATGGTCTAGACTAATTGCGGGATTGGAAATAACACATTTTTTAATTCTCCTTTTGCTCTCTGTGATCTATCCCTATCGTTGATCTAACGCTTGTGTATCAACGGTCCCGATTTGATCTGATCGTTGACTAGTCATCCAACGATCCTTCTCTTGTAATATGACGGTATAGACTAATTGCGGGATTAGTAATAACACGCTTTTTAATTCTCCTTTTGCTCTCTGCAATCCATCCCTGTTGTTGATCTGGCGCTTGCATATTTAACGGTCCTAACTTGATCTGATCATGTTTCTACAATGTCCTTTCCCTTCTGAGTATCATCGCGTTATCTATTCTAAGATTTGATCTTCATTCACCTTTCCCTTCTGATTATCATCACGTTGTCTCTTATAAGCTTTGATATTCATTTGATAACCCTCCTGAGCTTTAGTCTCTACATATCGTCCTACTGTTTGACATCAATGACAACACATTAATGACACTATGTCCAACAATCTCCCCCTTTGTCAATGATGGAAACACACCAACTTCATACACAATCTCTCCCTATGATGATGCTTCTCTCCTCTGAAGTTACTCTCCCCCTTTGACATCAATGGTAATGTGGTTGCTTCTCCTATGGTAAATCTTTGTCTATCTATATACTTCTAACCAGAATATGAACTCGGGTAACTTCTCCTACAATCATACTTCTTTTCATAATTGAATAAATCCTCCTGACTTTTTTATGCAGACCCCCCCTTCTCTCCTCAGGGTTGGACGACTTCCGGGTCTAATATATTTATTCCTTATGAGTTGGATCGACCCTTCAGGCTCCTTATTGAACCCAAAACAATTATACACAGGGCCCCTTTTCTCCTAAGGCACAGGTCCTGTGATACCCACGACCTCTGTCTTCACGCTTCTGAAACGTCAAGTTTCAGGTGCTAGCTCCTTTTTCATTATTCCCTTCCTTCATATGGCCCTGGGTTGTGAACTTACAGATATATGCAATTGTGGGCACGTCCAAGGGTGGTTTTAGGCCAACACGCTTTTCGCCCCGCAATTCACTACAAAGCACCACATATGCCTTTGACGATATCGTGGTTTCAATTGCGGCCCGCTCAAGGAAAATTAAGATCCAAGTATGTTCTGGCCCCGCAATTCTTCCCGGTCGTTGATCTCTCGCTTTTAGCGATGATCCATGATCAAATACTGCTATCTATCCTCCTTTCCTATATTTCAAGTGCCTTCTCAGACCTCCATGATCTATCGACACGTATCTCTCTTCAAAACCAACATACACGATTGATTCTAGATTTCTAGCTTTCGAGAGTTTCAACTCTCAACTCTCTCTTCCTTCCAAAGATATTTCTTTGAAATGGAAGATCATCTGCCACATGTCCTTCTAAATCGATGACTCTGCTCCCGCTTCGGGACTTTAGTCTCCTCAACCAGATCAACGGTCCTTCAGCTCCCTCCTCGATCAACAATCGAAATATTCTTTGGGACTTCGATTCTTTCTCCCTCTTCTTTCCTCTGAAGTACTCCATAACTAGAGTTCTAGATCTGGTGCCACACGTCCACTTTCAAATCAACGGTTGTCGTCCACTTCGGGACTTCGGCCTTTGGGATTCTCAAATCTCAACTTTCACTTCCCTATGAATTATGCGGATTTCTTTCGCGTGTCCACTTGAATCAGACAGTTGAAACTTACCTCAGCTCTTCATGTTTCGGAAGTTTCAAACTTTTGTGTGCTCGTTCCTCTGGGAGCGCCTTCACTCGAAACTGATGGATTTCTGCCATGCGTCCTTCTAGATGATGGATGGTCCCAAATCACTTCGGGACTTCAGGACTTTAGCAATTCCACTCTCCCCTTTTCCTTGGCTCCTCCTTAGAGGTGACCTTCGATGGTGACCTCATGCAAACACGCGATTGTGGCATGCTCAAAGGTGGTTTGAGACCAAACTAATTTTCATCCCACAATTCACCTTGAGTCTCCATGCATCCTTTCTACAAAATTGTTGTTTGGATTTTGGCCCATCCTCGAATTCGTAAATCTCGAGCACCTTCTATCCCCGCAATGTCAGGTGATCATCTATCTCACGTTCTTGACGATGCTTCTAAATGGACGACTGAGATCTACCTCCAACGGTTCAAATCTCCCTCTCCTAGATCGATGACTGGGGTCATTTTGGAATTCTGGACTTCAGAATTCTCAAATCTCAAACTTTTCCTTTCTTCTGCAATGAAGGATATTCTGCACTGTGATCCAATGACCACTATTTCCCTCTCTCCTAAGCTTTCGATCTCTTCTGAATTAGAAGATTTTCTAAGTATTCAAAGGCTTCGACCTTTGCTCCTCCTTCGTGTCTGTCTATTGGGTCTCTTCTTCACTTATGAAAAGCATTATCCCTTCTGAGCTTGATCCTTAGATGAGTTCAATTTCCCATGCAATCCTTGTGTTTCTAGGATTTTGTCAAACTAAGATCCGAAGGATTTCTTGAAAAGAAATTCTTCTCTCCCTCCTGGCGTTCCTCTTGCTTGATGCACACCTTGCAGAGCTCCTCTTTATAGAGTGTTCTATAACTATGTATCTCTTTGAACTCAACACAAAGTTATTCCTGTGCACTCCTTGCACTTCTACAGATGAAGATCAATGCTATCTCTCCTGAGCTTTCTCGTCTTCTGCTCTCTTGAATTAGTAAAGATTCACTTTGACACTTAGTTGAATTTCATATATGTGCACTCCTTCTAGCAGATTCTTACGCAAGGTTCAGATTCTTGCAGACGACTATGCATGACTTGCAACAGTCACTTTGCACTCCTTGCAAAGGAAAGTTTACGCTATCTCTTCTGAGCTTATGAGCCAAAACAGACTATGTCATCACACTCCTTGTGGACTGTGTGCACACCTTGCACAAGCTCAAATGAAGAGAAACGATTGAAATTTATGCAAACACTTCACAATTTCATATACTCGTAACGAGATTCATTCATTCATGAAAACACAATAATAGGGAATTGCAAACAATAACAGTTCCATGCATTTGGATCAATTTTCCTCTGTTATATTCATTCAAAAGTAAATGGCTACAGCTATGAAGATGATAACTAAATCACAACAATCTCTTATCTAATTTGCAACAGCCTCCTTTAGGCATACCATGCATCTACATATACAAGAGGTCCTCTAGGGTTTCCTCTGACTAACTCTCCTATCAAAGTAATCACTAACAACTACTCAAGCTTCGTTACATTCAAGGCTGAGAGTGAAACTCCTAGATCTCTTGCAATCATTCAGTTTTCGATTGTTTCGCTCTTCTTCAATCATCCATTCAAAACGGATCTGCAAAATAAACGCCAACTTTTAGATTCTGATTAATTTAAAAGGCATGTTATGGTGTTGAGTTGTCCCTCCATGTGGGCTTTGCTGACGATTCTCTTGCATCATACTCCATTTCTAGGAAAAACATGAGCTCCTGCTCATGGCTCCCTCTTCCATGTTGTTGAGATCCTCCAGGGTCCCATTCTTTCTCTTGGAGCTGTCCATCTTCTCCTTTTCCTTGCAACTTCTTTTTCCTTGCTTCTCCTGCAGGTTTTCTTCTGTCCCATACTTCTCCGATGACTGCTTCTTGTGATGCTTCCAGCATCAATTTCTTTGTATCCTCTATTTCTTTGTCCAATTGGTCCATTGGCTAGTTTTCCCCCTGCAGTATGCTTTGTTTCCTTTTCTCTCCATCAATTTCCAACTTGACTTGTTGGATAACATGCTTTTGCATTTTTACCCTTCTCTCCAGGGCCTCCATATCTTCACACAGATCAACAAGATCCATGCTATATGTTTCTTCCTCCTCTATTGTAGGTTCATATTCTACAGTTATCTCTTGCTCAACTCCTTAGCTGAAATTTTTGAGCAGTTCCACCGAATGGTCTTCTTTCTCCATCTCTTGGGCACATTGAAATGTGTGTTATTTATCCTCTTCACCAATCTGATCAATCTAAACTTTCATGTTATCTTCATCTCCTATGGCATTAGTTGGTCACTCTATTGCAAACTCTAGTTCTGCAATCTCACCACTGAGTTGTTGCTCAGCTTCCTCCTCCGACAGATTGACTTCTGTCATCTCCTCTTGTGTTGGTTCAACTCCAAATTCCTCTAGTTTATCCCTAGGCTGGTATGTTCCTCCACCTGTTTCCAATTTGACATGTTGGAGATGCCTACTCCGCATATTTACCCTCCTCTCCAGGGATTCCATTTCCTCATAAAACCTAGAAAAATCTATGTTGTCTTCTTTCTCTTCTGCTGCAGGCTCCAGTGTTGCAGTCATCTCATGTTTAGCCCCCGGGCTATAAATTTTGAGCAATTCGGTTGAATGCTCTTCTCCTAAAATCTACATGACTATCTCTTGGAAGCCATCTTTTGGTTCTGGATTTTCCAACCAATCCTCCAACATCTTCATATATTTCTCCCATTAAGTGAGCAATTCATCTGAAATATCCTCTTTTTCTGTTGGGGAAAACATCAGTGTCTGCTCCTTCTCCTCCTCTTTGACAATCTTTGTTGGTTATTTTTCCTCTATTGCACTTGCATATTAGACACAGTTAGCTTTAAAAGCATTTGTCTCCATGTTCTCTTTCTTGGATTCTTGTTTCACTATCTCCTCATGTGAAACACTTGTATTAGCCTCTGTTGGACTATTTGGTAGGAATATTTGAATTCCCCCAATGATCATAACACACCTCTGATATTATTCCATCAGCACTCCTTGCTGATATGAACTCTCAACTAAGTTCATCTCTTCTCCCTTTCCCACCTGACAACTTGGGATTTTCTCTCTGCCCACCTGTCAATCTATGAGATCAATCGATCCCATCTCATTGCCCACCTGGCAATTAGAACTTTCATCACTGATCCTCTGGCAATATATGAGACCTTCCATTGATCTCTTTCTATTTCCCACCTCACAACTTGAAAGTCCATTTCTGCCCTCCTGGCAATTTATGAGATCTGCTGCTAATCTCATATCATTGCCCACCTGGAAATATGAATTTCCATTGCTGTCCCCCTAATAGTCTATGAGATCCTCCAATGATATCATTTCATTTCCCACATGGAAATATGAAAATCCATCTCTTCTCTCTTGGTAGTTTATGAGATCCCCAACTGTTCTCTTCTCCTCCTCAACACTGAGATTTCTCCTAGTCTCTGGTTCATAGATGTGAATCAGTTCCTCCTCTATGTCACTGAGGGTTTCGACATGCCTCAGCCACTTCCTCAACTCTTGTTATTTATTTCTGGCCAACAAATTTTGAACATGCCATTTTACCTTCATGTTCAGAGGCCATTTGTACCTCTAGTGTACCTTTGTCTTCTGCTGCATCTTCAATGTTAGTTGTTCCATTCTTTCTCTTATATCAATGAGATCCTTGTCAATTTATGCTTTACTCTTCTATTGGTGGTATCCTCTTTGACCACACTCATGGCCTTCAATAGCCATCTTTTTTGTCTTTATCCCTCCTAGCTATCTACCATTTGCTGCACATTTTGCAACAATATTTACAGAGCATTAGTACTCTGTCCCTTTTCCTTTACCCATTTTTCTACAGGAAAAATCCAGCTTATGACATCATTTAATGTCATCAGATTATTTGTATTCACCTTTTCCTACAATCCGTAGACACGATTCAGTTCTTGATACTACTTGGTGTAGTCAGATTGTCTTTTCTATCCCCTTCATCTGAAATCTACGGAAAAATCAACGTTGATACCTCTTGATGATATCATACTATCTCCTTCATCTCTTTTTCTCTTTTTCTTGATGTCTACAAGAAAACATTTAGCTCTAATACCACTTGATGCAGACCCCCCCCTTCTCTCCTCGGGGTTGCACGACCTCCTGGTCTAAGATATTTCTTCCTTCTGAGTCAGATCGACCCTTCAGGCTCCTTATTAAACCCAAAACAATTATACACAGGACCCCTTTTGTCCTAAGGCACAGGCCCTGTGATACCTGCAACCTATGTCTGCGCGCTTCTGAAACATCAAGTTTCAATATCTAGCTCCTTTTCCATTAGCCCCTTCCTTCATATGGCCCTAGGCTGTGACCTTACAAAAATATGAGATTGTGGGCACGTCCGAGGGTGATTTTAGGCCAACCCTTTTTTCCTCCTGCAATTCACTACAAAGCACCACATATGCCTTCGATGATACCATGGTTTCAATTGCAGCTCGCTCAAGGAAAATTAAGATACAAGTATGTTATGGCCCCACAATTCTTCCTGACCGTCGATCTCTCTCTTTCGGCGATGATTCGTGATCAACGGCTTCTATATATCCTCCTTTCATGTATTTCATGCGCCTTCCCAGACCTCCATGATCTGTCGGCACATATCTCTCTTCCAAACAAATGACTATGATTGATTCTGGATTTCTAGCCTTGGGGAGTTTCAACTCTCAAGTCTCTCTTCCTTCCGGAGAGATTTCTCTAAAATGGAAAATCATCTGCCATGCGTCCTTATAAATCAATGGCTTTGCTCCCACTTCAGGACTTTAGTCTCCTCAACCAGATCAAGGATCCTTTAGCTCCCTCCTCGATCAACAATATAAATCTTCTTTAGGACTTCGGTGCTTTCTCCCTCTACTTTCCTCTGGAGTTATAGATCTGGTGCCACGTGTCCACTTTCAAATCAAAGACTGTCGTCTACTTCGGGACTTTAGCCTTCGGGATTCTCAAATCTCAACTTTCACTTCCTTTCAAAGTATGTGGATTTATGCCGCGTGTCAGCTTGAATCAGACAAAAATTACTTCAGCTCTTCATATTTCGAAAGTTTCAAACTCTTGTGTGCTCATTCCTCTCAGAGCGCCTTCACCCAAAACTAATGGATTTCCACCACGCATCCTTCCAGATGATGGACAGTCCCAAATCACTTCGTGACTTTAGCAATTCCACTCTCTCCTTTTCCTTGGCTCCTCCTTATAGGTGGCCTTGGGCGGTGACATCACACAAACACGCAATTGTGGCATGCTCAAAGGTGGTTTGATACCAAACTACTTTTCATCCCGCAATTCACCTTGAGCCTCCACGTGTCCTTTCTCCAAAACAGTGGTTTGGATTGTGGCCCGCCCTTGACTTCGTAAAGCTTGAGCACATTCTATCCCCGTAATGCAAGATGATGGTTGATCTCATGATATTTATGGTGCTTCTAAATGGAAGACCGAGATAGACCTCCAACAGTTCATATATCACTCTCTCAAATCGATGCCTAGGGTCGTTTTGGAATTTTGGACTTAAGAATTCTCAAATCTCAAACTTTTCCTTTCTTCCGCAATGAAGGATCTTCTGTGTTATGATCCAAAAACCATTGTTTCCCTCTCTCATGAGCTTTTGATCTCTTCTCACTTAGAATATTTTCTAAGTATTCAAAGTCTTCGACCTTTTCTCCTCCTTCGAGTCCATCTATTGGGTCTCTTCTACACTTATGAAAAGCACTATCCCTTCTGAGCTTGATCCTTAGAGGAGTTCGATTTCCCACGCACTCCTTGCATTTCTGGGATTTCTTCACACTCAAATCTGAAGGATTTCTTGAAAATAAATTCTTCTCTCCCTCTTGGCATTCCTCTTGCTCGATGCACACCTTGCAGATCTCCTCTTTACATAGTGTTCTATAACTCTGAATCTCTCTGAACTCAACATCGAGTTGTTCCTGCGCACTCCTTTCACTTATGCTAATGAAGATCAACGTTATCTCTCCTGATCTTTCTCGGCTTCTTTTATCTTGACTTAGTAAAGCATCACTTCGACAATTAGTCGAATTCTGAATCAGTGCACTCCTTGTAGCAGATTCTTACGCAAGGTTCGGATTCTTATGGACAACTGTGCACGACTTGCAGCAGTCACTTTGCAATCCTTGCAAAGGAAACTTTACGCTATCTCTTCTAAGCTTATGAGCCAAAACAAACTCTGTCGTCGCACTCCTTGCGGACTGTGTGCACACCTTGCACAAGATCAAACGAATAGAAACAATTGACATTTATGCAAACACTTCACAATTTCATATACTCGTAACAAGATTCATTCATTCATGAAAACACAATAACAGGGAATTGCAAAAAATAACAGTTCCACACATTTGGATCAGTTTTCCTTTGTTATATTCATTCAAAAGTAAATGGCTACAGCTATGAAAACAATAACTAAATCACAACAATCTCTTATCTAATTTGCAATAGCCTCCTTTAGGCATACCATGCATCTACATATACAAGAGGTCCTCTAGGGTTCCCTCTGACTACCTCTCCTATTAAAGTAACCACTAACAACTACTCAAGCTCCGTTACATTCAATACTAAGAGTGAAACTCCTAGATTTCTTGTGATCATTTAGTTTCTAAGATTTTCTCTCTTCTTCAATCATCCGTTCAAAACGGATTTGTGGAATAAATGCCAGCTTTTAGATTCTGATTAATTTAAAAGGCACGCTATGGCACTGAGTTGTCCCTCCACGTGGCCTTTGCTGACGATGCTCCTGCATCACTTTGATTGTTTTCTCCCCCTGAATTGGTGCCAATTAATGCATTATTTTCTTTAGAGATTAGATTAGAAGAGGGATTACTCCCAATCTTTTCTTGAGATATTCAAATACATTTCTTCTTAAGGGTTTAGTGAGAATATCTGCCACTTGTTCTTGTGTTGGGACATATTCTAATTTAATGTTCTTATTTTCAGCCTGATCTCTTAAATAGTGGTATTTTATGGGAATGTGTTTTGATTTGGAGTGTTGGAAAGGGTTCTTGGAGAGACTTATAGCACTTGTATTATCACAGTAGATAGTAGTAGGTTCCTCAAACACTATTTTGATGTCTTGTAAGGTTTGTTTCATCCATTCTACTTGTGTGCAACATTGTGTTTCTACAATATACTCAGCTTCAGTGCTAGACAGAAAAATTGAGGATTGTTTCTTGCTTATCCAAACTACCAATGATTCTCCCAAAAAGAATGCTCCTCCACTTGTACTTTTTCTGTCATCTACACAACCTTCCCAATCTACATTTGAATAGGCTTTTAAAGTGAATGAATCCTTGCTAGGGTACAACAAACCAAGATCTATGGACGTTCCTTTCAAATACCTAAAGATTCTTTTCACAGCTTGAACATGGCTCTCTTTTGGTGTTGCTTGGAATCTAGCAACCATCCCAACAACTTGCTTGACATCAGGTCTGGAAGTTGTTACATAGAGTAAACTCCCAATCATTGATCTGTAGTGTTTTGGATCTACAGCTTTGGACTCATATTCCTTGCTTAGTTTGCATCCAACTTTCATAGGTGTACTAATAGGTTTGCAATCCTCTAACTGAAATTTCTTAAGAATATCTTTAACATACTTTGACTGATGGATAAAGAATCCTCTATTGGACTGTATTATTTGTAATCCAAGAAAGAAATTCAGTTCACCAAGCAAGGACATTTCAAATTATTGTTGCATGCTCCTAGCAAAGTCCTTACTCATTTTTTCATCATCGCTGCCAAATATAATATCATCAACATATAATTCCACAATAACCATGTTATTACCAACAATTTTACATTAAAGATTGATGTCTATTGATCCTCTTTTGAGGCCTTGTTTTTGCAAATAAGAATCTAGCCTTGCATACCATGCTCTAGGTGCTTGTTTTATCCCATAGAGTTCTTTATTTAGTTTACAAACATATTTTCCTTTGTTAGTTAATTGGAATCCTTCTGGTTGCTCAAAATAGACTTCCTCTTCTAAGTTTCCATTGAGAAAAGCTGACTTGACATCCATTTGGTATACTTTAAATTTTTTGTAGCTGGAGAAAGCTAAGAACATACTAATTGCCTCTAATCTGGCTACATGAGCAATTTTTTCTTCATAGTCTACTCCTTCAACTTGAGCATACCCTTTACATACCAAGCTGTCTTTGTTCCTGATTACTTTCCCATTCTCATTCATTTTTTTATACACCCATTTAGTTCCAATGACGTTTTTATTTTTTGGTCTTGGAACTAGTTCCCAAGTTTGATTTTTTTCAATCTGGTCCAATTCTTCAGTCATAGCATTGACCCAATTCTCATATTTACATGCATCTTTGATTGAGTTGGGCCGAATATGTGACAAGAGTGTTATTTCTGTCTGATACAAAAGTTGTCTTCTTGTGTGCACTCCATCACTTTTATTTCCAATAATTAGTTCTTTGGGATGATTCTTTTGAGTCATTCTTGAGGGTGTCTTTGTGTCTCTTCCTAGGGATTCTTATCTTAACTCTTCTTCTTGATTATCTTCATCATCTTCACTGGTATCCATATCATCCTCTTCCCTTTCTTCTTTATTCTCTTCTACTTCTTCTTCTTCTTGTGTGCCAACTGACTCATCATCATCTTCATCTTCACTGTCAAGCAAAGTCTCTTGATGTTTGATCCTTATCATTTTTAAATCATCCACCTTGAAATATGCAGTCTCAACAATCTTATCTAATCTAAGATTGTAGCATTTGCATGCTTTCTTGGTAGATTCATATCCAATAAATATACCTTCATCATATCTAGCATCAAATTTTCCGAGATTCTCATCAATCCTTTTGATGTAGCACTTACTTCCAAATATCTTGAAGTATTTTATCGAAGGAGTTCTTCCAAACCATAGTTCATAAGGAGTCTTATCACTATTAATCCTGAGCTAAACTATGTTCAGTATGTATATTGTTGTGCTTACATCTTCCCTCCAATATCCATCAGATCATCTTGCTTCATTAAGCATAGTCCTTGCAACCTCCTAGATTGTTCTATTCCTTCTCTCAGTAGTCCCATTTTGTTGAGGTGTTCTAGCAAGAGAGAATTTTTGTTTTATTCCATGGGTTTCACAGAAGAGATCAAACTATTTTGAGGTGAACTCACCACCATTATCTAATATAAGACATTTGATTTTTGTCTCCTTTTCGTTTTCAACAAGGGTCTTAAAATCTTTGAATTTGTTAAGTGCTTCTGATTTTTCCTTGAGAAAACATACCCAACCCGTTCTAGTAAAATCATCAATGAACAACATAAAGTAGGACTCTCCTTGAAAACTATTGGTCCTTGTAGGTCCACAGAGGTTGGTGTGAACAATCTCTAAAGGATTTGAGGTTGAGTATTATTTTGTTTTGAACCTTATTCTAGTTTGCTTCCCTAGTTGACAGTGTCTACACATAGGATTTGAGGGCTTTATGATCTTTGGCAAGTTTCTTACTACCCCAAGATTGTTGGCTTTCACTAAATTGTCAAAGTTAATGTGTCCCAACCTTCTATGCCATAGCCAACTTTCATCTACTAAATTTATATGACACTCCTCATTCAATTTTGTATTTAGTATATATACATTCTCGCGAGTTCTGGGAGCAGTACCAACCAGTTTTCCTGAGTCCTCTCTCCTAATCTCACATTTATGGAAATCAAAGATGAAAATGTGCCCCTGATCACAAGTTTTGCTTACACTTAATAGGCTAGGTTTCAGTTTTTCAAAAAGCAGCACATCCTTGGCTTTGTCTTTTCCCAAACTCACAGTGCCTTTCCCAAGTATGTTACCTGAAGCTTTGTCACCAAATGTGACTTTACCCTTTTGTTTCTTTAATTTTAAAAACTTGTCCTTATTTCCTATCATATGTTTTGAGCACCCACTTTCAACATACCAGAGATCTTCTTTATCTTGAGCTTTCAAGGCAATGAGACATTCCTCTTTTGATGTTTTTTCTTTCCAAAGCTTCTTTTGCTCTCTAATGAACTTTGGTTTTTCTGAGACTTCCATTAATATGCAACTACTGGCCTTATGTCCATAGTTATGACATTTGAAGAATTATAGATCCCCTTCTTGTAGAGGTGAAAAGGAGTTATAGTTTTTGCTTTTAACTTGATTTATTGTTTTCTTATCTTTAAGGTTATAGTTCTTAACCCTCAAATTTTTCCTTCTATATGCTCTACAATTCATAGCTTTGTGTCCAAAATTAGAGCATGCAAAGCAATAACCAAAGAAAATGTGAGGATATCTGTTTTGATAAACCTTCTTTGGTGTTGTCTTATATTTCTTCTTGATGGGTGAAAGTAGTCCTCTGGAGTTCTGATCATTACTTGTCTTCTCTTCATCTTTCTTCTTGAATGTACTGAGGAGAGCAGTTGCATAAGATTTTGAGTTAACTTGGTTTTATTCTTGAGAATAACCTATTCCATTTTTATTAATTGAATCTCTTTGTGTGATAATAATCTTATCTAATACTTTAGAGAAATTTTCATATCTTGTTTGAATGAGTTTTGCATCAAGTTATTTTCTCAGATGAACTATTTCTGCCTCCATCTTTTCAAAGGTTATTTGTTTCTCTTTAAGAGACTTTTCCATACTTTCTTCCACCCTATTTTCTTCTAGGATTTGGTTTTTCAAATTGCTCATGAGTTTCTCCATCTCGTTTGCTCTCTGTTCATGTTTTTCCTTTTGTTCAACTACAAGACAAGAATTTTCAGTTGTCTATATCCGGTTTTGTATTTTCTTAATTCATCCAAGGCACTGAGAAGTTCTTCTTCCATATTAACCTATGATTCATCTTCTAACTCTTCCTCATGCTCAATTTCTTCTATATTATTAGGTTCTTCAATACCTAGAAAAAGTACTTCATCATCATCATTGTCACTGGATTATGATGAGCTGTTGATTTCTTCTTTTGAGTAAAAATTATTTTTCCCTTTGTAAAACCATTTTTCGTAGTTGGGTTTTTCCTTCTTCTTGAATTGTTTATTTTTGTCTTGTTCATCTTCAAGTTCCTCCTTGGGATAGGGACACCTGGCTGCAAAATGGCCAACCTTGCCATAATTAAAACATTTGAAAGGTATCTTTCCTTTGTACTTCCCTGATCCTTTATGAAGTTTTTTAATAAAATTGGCTTCTTCTACATCAGATTCTTCATGATGGTTCGGTTGAGGTTTTTGCTTCTGATTTTTTATTTTCTTGAGAACCTTGAATGTTGCCTGTCCTTTTGGAAGGTTCTCATGTCCTAATATTAACTCATAGGCTGTGAGGATTCCATACAATTCATCCATGGTGAGTTTATCCAGATTTTCTCAATCTTCAAGAGTGGACACTTTAGGATTGTATAGAATAGGTAGTGTTCTTAGTATTTTTTCAACTAGCTCATTGTCTAACACTTCTACTCCCAAACCTCTGATTTCATTAACAATATTATCAACTCTTTTGAAGTACTCTGAGATATTTTCTCCATCCTTCATTTTTAGACCTTCATATTGTACTTTGAGACTCTGGAGTTTGGCCTTCTTTACCTTGGAATCTCCTGCATACATAGTTTCCAATTTATCCTAGAGTTTTTTTTCATTATTACAGTTTAGTACTTGAGCAAGGATTTTCTTACTCAAACCAGTTTGTAGTGTGTTTAAAGCCTTTGCATGTTCCCAAAAAAATTTCTTGTCATTTGCTTCTATGGGAGTGGATTTTGGAACATCATATCCCTTTTCAACTAATGTCCATACTTCTAGTCCAATGGATATCAGATATCTTTTCATTCTAACACTCCAGAAGACATAGTATTCACCATCAAGGGTTTTTGATGACATCTTCAACTGTTGATCCATTCTAATGTATATTTCTCTTCAAGTGATTTAAACCTTTTATGAAGAGACCTGTTCTGATACCAATTGAAGGATCATATCCTGTCACTGAGAGGGGGGGGTGAATCAGTGACTCAATAATTTGTCAATTTTTCTTTTGTTAATGAAAAAAAAAAATTAACACAATAATTATCGTGGAACCCAATTGAGAAAACCACAAATACTTTTCTATTAACTGCAAAATTTTGTTTTACATGTTACATAGATGGAAGATTTACTTCCTCTTATATCAGCACCAACTGATCAGGATGCACCCACACCCTTGTTCACCAGCACCAACTGGTAGGAGGCTTCAAACCCCTGTTTAGTTAGCTACAACTGACAAGGGAGCACCAACTCCCTTGCAGGCACCAACCTGCCCTTGCACCACCCAACCACCCTTGTTTTCTAAATCTAGAAAACTTATGTATCATGTCTTCATTGAATCTCAGTCTGCTTCTGTGATTTAATATATGTTATGATTCGAACTGTAGAGACACATTTCTTCTCACCACTCTATCTCATCTATATAATCTACAAGTTGTTGTGAGATATAACGCATTGTGTCCTTTCATCTGGACCATCGTACCTCTTCATTTAACTTAACCATAATATTTTTTATTATTCAAACCTTACCATGAAGGATTTTCATAAATTGATCATAGATATGGATCAATTTCATCTTTTAACTCAATCCCAAATAACTGCAATTATTGCAGAAACCAAGTTCTATAGAGGCACTTCCTTTGAACCATGTTCATATGACCGACAACGCAAAACCATGGGCTTATCAAATTTAGCTACATATTATCTTTTTCCTTTATTTCTCTTATTCGATATGACCAACGATGGTGACCATGCGTTAGGCCAAACGAGTTCTTGATCACTTTATTAGAATCAACGGTCACATTTTAATCTCTCGATCAGATGGACGACTGTCAGCACTTCGGCACTTCGGCTATTCTACTTATGCTATCCTTCCACTGTACTTGATCAATGTTGGAGAATTCTCCCGAAGAGTTCTTTAGATCGGACGACTCATGTCCACTTCAGGACTTCGGCCCTTCGGATCTTCGTCCCTTCGGGACTTTAGCCTTCTAGACTTCAGGACTTTGTCCTTTGGGACTTCAGCCTTTGAGACTTCGGGACTTTGTCCTTCACAACTTCGACACTTCGACCTTCGGGACTTCGAGACTTTGGTCATTTGTTGGTGGTGAAACTCCCGGACTGTCGTAACTTACTAACGTCACTTGTTGACATGGAACGGGTCGAGTGGCTGCCACATGTCACTCAGATTCATGATTTACATGTACCTGAAATGTCGATTTCATATTTACACTTGTCATTATTTGACTTTTCCACGTGTCCTTGCAGATGTGATCTGCTGACGCAGATATCTCGATGTGGCACATATTCTTCTCCTCAATCTAACGGTCAGAATAATATCTGAAATGTATCTCAGATCGATGGCTGAGAGTGAATTCAGAATTTCAACCTTTGGGACTTTGGGCAATTTGATCTCTCCACTTCCTAGTTCTTCTGAATTGATATTCCCCAAAGTGTAACCTCCACACAACTTGTAAGCCGAAATGAATTTTGTTCCTTGATCATGATCTTAGATCCACGACTCAATCTATCTGTGATGCTACTTTGACTTGGTTTAAATCCAATATTGGATCTTCCTCTTTGCTTATCCAATCCTTCCACTTAAAGTGATCCAATAGCTATCAAGAATTCGGGTATTCAAAATCTCATCCTTTTTTCCTTTCTTATCCTATCCTTCCATGCAACTGGATCCATTGATCGAGAAGGATCTCAAAGCAGATCAATGATCAAGGATGATTGCAAGGTCTCGACTAGAATGACGTTTAAAACTATCATCAATCTTCGCAATGGAAAACTTCTCATTGGTAGTGGAATTGATGCCAATTGTAGATCTATTTGGCGAGTGACAATCAATGGTCTAGACTAATTGCAGGATTGGAAATAACACATTGTTTAATTCTCCTTTTGCTCTATGCAATATATCCATGTCGTTGATCTGACGCTTGTGTATCAACGGTCCTGATTTGATCTAATCATTGACTAGTCCTCCAACGATCCTTCTCTTGTAATCTGACAGTCTAGACTAATTGCAGGATTGGGACTAACACACTTTTTACTTCTCCTTTTTCTCTCTGCAATCCATCCCTGTCATTGATCCGACGCTTGCGTATTTAACGGTCCTAACTTGATCTGATCATGTTTCTACAATGTGCTTTCCCTTCTGAGTATCATCGTGTTATCTATTCTGAGATTTGATCTTCATTCGCCTTTCCCTTCTGAGTATCATCGCGTTATCTCTTCTGAGATTTGATCTTAATTCGCTAACCCTCCTGAGCTTTATTCTATGCATACCATCCAACTGTTTGACATCAATGAAAACACATTAATGACATTATGTCCAAAAAGGCCAAGAGACAAATATTGGGAAGATGTTACAGTAAGAGGAATTATAAAAGAAGTGGCTTTCTCATTGTTGGGGGCAGTTGGTTCATGAGGAAATGTAGGACACCACAACTATTTTTTTAGGGCCCAAATTTCAGGACACCACAACTATGTGATTGTGATCACCAACTAAAGGTGGTTGTCAGATCCTTGTGGAGAAGGATCCAACTGTTTTTGTGGTTGTTATCACCATTTGAATATGGAAGTAATCTCCTTGCGAGAAGGGGGGTTCCACTGCTGTTTTGATTGTGACCACTAGCATAAGGTGGTAGTAGGATCCCTGCATGCCAAAAAATCATGAGATTTGGAGGTGTTTCAATTCCAAGAACCTCTCCACCATACCTCAGTTGAATTGACGTAAGCCTAACTAAAATGTTCTTAAGTTCCTTTGGTTTTTTATTCTTGAGAGTTGTTATGAATTTTGATTTCATTACCTCATTGAGCTTCATCATTACCTATTTATTGAAGATTGGTTTGTGAGATCTTGTTGAAGACTAGTTTTTGGGGATATTTTTATATTATTCTTTGTGGGAGCTACAGTGAAACTGGCTCAACCTTGGACTTCCACAATTTGTAGGTTTAGGTATGTTGTATTTGAGTATTAAATTATGCATTGTTGGTAAATTGGTTAATGGTATAGTTTCTAGTTCTTTATGGGTCTTTGTCATGCCCCTTATATAGCATACTTGCTAGCTTATGTGCATGTACTTGATTATTCTAGATATGGATTATTTTGATGTATATGGTTTTAAAGAAAACCAAATTAGTGTTAAAAACCCTAATGGGTTATTATAATATAGTAGCAGACTCTTTATCTACTACTTCCCCTAGGTTTCCCCATTAGAAGACTTTAAGAAAAGTAGATTTTCTATTGAACTACTTTATCAACAATTACTCCCATATAATATCACTAATTGGAGAGTTTTCAAAGGTGATGAGTAAATCATAGAATTTCTTACCAATTAGGATAATTTCAAGGTTGTAGTGATATACGATGATGAGCACGATAAAGAATTAGAAAGTAATAATGAAGTAATGCATGAATTAACAACTAATACTATTCCAAAATGTGTGGTTACCTTAAAGAAGTTGTTTGAATTACAAGATAAGTTTAAGAGATCATCCAATGTCAAAAATTACAATTCAACTTTAGGACATGATATTATCAATCTTGGAATGAATGAAAATCCTAATAATGTAAACAACCAATATGAATGCTAACAACCACCCTCCCAAACACAGGTGAGCAAACATCATCAACTCGATTCATTGGATTTATTTACAATGTGAAGGTTTTCCAGATCAATTTGGACAATAATGAAAATTGAATGGTGGTAACAACCAATCACCATTCTCAAGCATGCTCAAAGTGTTCCCTCTATCTCGTTCTCCTCCTCCCTCTGTGATGTCTGTCTCCTCCAATGTCATGCCCTATATCTCCTTCTCCTGCATTCCCCCACACAGATCTCATGGTTTGGGAAGCTACTCGCGATGTGCTCTCCTCGACTCTCCTCGCGGTGTGCTCTCCTCAGCTCTCCTCGTGGTGTGCTCTCCTAGGCTCTCCTTAGCTATCCTCTTCTTCTCTTCTTGGCTCTCCTCGTCTGATCTCCTTGTGTGGTCTCCTCGTGGTTTTCTCTCCTCACGCGCACATAGGTTTGAAATGTATTTTTTGCTTTTGGTTTGGATTATTATATATAATTAATATCTATTATAATTATATATATTTAATAATTATTATATTATATATTATATGATAGGGGTTAATGTGTTAATAATCACCTAACCTAGACCTTCAATCTACACCCCCTAAACTTCTAAATCATAGACCCATAACCCATAACCCATAACCCTTATAAAGACGCCATGTGATTTATGTTGGACACACCTACCACACTTAGAGGGGGGGGGCGTGAATGAGTGTGGGGATCTTTTTCCCAAAACTTCCCTCTTACACAAAACTCATTAGTTAGCATTCGACATTTACTCATTACTCATTGTTGTCATTAATAACCAGTTAGATATGAATACATATCAACAACATATATCAGCAATATATCATCAACAAATCATCTCCACAAGGAACACAAGATGTATGTACAATTTTTCTTTTTATTATGGACTTCAATCCAGGGGTTTTTCAGCAACAACTGAATAGAGTACAAATCTAAAAGAGAACCAACTCTATATGAAATACTCAGCTTACATTATCAACACCAGCTGAGATGAAGCAACAATCCTCAACAGATATCAATCTATACCATAAACAAGTGTGTAAACCATGCACCAACCTGTGACAAGCAACATGTAATCAAACTGTACCATAAACAAGTGCATCAAACCATGTACCAAGTATATACCAATCATGTGTCAACTAATCATAAACAATGAATCATCAACATGTACCAACATCATCAACTATACACCTCATGTATGTGCCAACTCATCAACTACTTGTTTCAACCATGACTAGTTTTGGATTAGTCAACAACCCTAACTTGAAATAATCATAACTTTATACCTGTAATGAATAAAGATATGAAACTGATACACAATGTTCTTCAGTTTGTTTTATGCAATTCCTCCAGGTGTCACTACTTAGAACCTATTAGAAAAGGAGTTATAGCAAAAATGACATACCTTGTTGAATTCTGGCTTATTCTAGAGAGCGACCTTGTAGAGCATGCCCTGCATGAAATATTTGTTGAACCGATCTAAAACTTAGAAAACATCATGAAAATAATTTATCCTCCCTTGAATTTTGGCCCTCTTTTCTTCACCTTCCCTCTGAAATTCGACTTAGATATCCTTTGGTTACCTCAGTCACCTATAGATCTTCAATATGCTCAAGTGTTCCACACCAAAAATTCTCAAGAAGCTCTCCACCAATACTCCAAAAGATATTCTCACAAGAATCTCTCCATTGATCCACAAAAAGGATGATCTACAAGAGACCATTGTTATCTTATTTATACTTTCATCCTCTAGGTCATTTAACCCATTTTTAGGTCACTTAGCCCATTTCTAGGTCACTTAACCTATTTTCCTTATTTTAGGGTTAACCACTTTCCATAAATAGAAATTTCTCCAATACTTTATCATTTAAATATTCCTTCTTGATTTTGTCACCTT
>JZKD02S1728000.1:77498-93608 GCA_000966675.3 Picea glauca
TAGGATAGTTTCACCAACAATTTCCTTGATCTTCATCTCATTATTCCACATACAAGAATGGGTCCTCCAACCATTCTTCTAGGATAACTCAATCCGCAAAGCGTCTTCCCATGAGAGCGTTCACCATAAGGGGACCAATTTGGAGTTCATCCATTTGTGCACCTTATCAATCATGATAAGACAATAATGAGTCATCTATACATTTTTCCAGCAATACATCATATAACAATGAAACCACATCGATCCATCTTCATCATGTATCAATGACAACTCGTTGATCCATCTTCATCATATCAATGAAAACTCATTGATACATCTTCATCTATGCATTCTCATCAAGGACAATACATATTACATTACATCAGTCATCAATCAATCAATCCTTTGGCATCAGTCAATCTCTTGACATCAATCAATCAAACCATTGGCATCAATGACAACATGATCCAACAATTTATTCCCATTTCTATGCATGTCAAAGTAAAGAAATTCAACCAAGCGCAGGTAAATGCCGAGAGTAACTATGACTATCTTAAGGTAGCCAGATGCTTCATCATCTAATTAGTGATGTTCACGAATGGATCATTAACGGTATTCCCCACTGTCCCAAGCTACTATATTCTAGAGAAACCACATCCAAGGGAATGGGCTTGGCAGAATTAGCAGAAAAAGAAGACCCTCATGTTGAGCTTGACTCTAGTCCTAACCCATTCATAGTTTGGAAAAATTAGGCAATAGTTTCAAAAAATTAGACCATAACATTTGTCTTTGGGAGTCAAATTGATGATGGAAACAAGTGGGTGTGTGATTCAAATTTGAGTCCAAAAACACTCTCATATCGTTAAGGCATGTGAATAGTCTATCTACGATCATGATGGTATAAAAATGAATGAGCTTTTCTTGTGTCAACCAATTTGTGTACTTTGAAAGAAAAATAGGGTTTATGGTTTATATGATGAATTGATGATGGAAACAAGTGGGTGTGTGAATCAAATTTGAGTCTAGAAACCCTCCCATATCATTAAGGCATGTGAATAGTCTATCCATGTCAAATTTCAGTGCATACAGAAACAATTTGAAAAAAAATCAATGTTGGCCCCATTAACAGGTCATTGTTGCCCATGTCTAGTCCCAATACAATGTCTTTTCATTGTTCCTTTTAAAATTTGTTCGACAATACACAGGGTCCCACATCTAGTACTACAAGGGAATATTTTTATGGTGTTTCTTAAATAATGAAAAAAAAAAGAGGGATTTTTTCATCACAACTATGACACACATACATTGTATATACATTAATGTAGAACCTAAAAGAAAAATTAAGAAAGGTTGATGCAAACTTAAAACTTGTGTCAACCAATTTGTGTACTTTGAAAGAAAAATAGGGTTTATGGTTTACATGATGAATTGATGATGGAAACAAGTGGGTGTGTGAGTCAAATTTGAGTCCATAAACCCTCCCATATTGTTAAAGCATGGGAATAGTCTATCCATGTCAAATTTCAGTGCATACAAAAACAATTTGAAAAAATTTCAAAGTTGGCCCCATTCACATGTCATTGTTCCCCATGTCTAGACCTAGTACAATGTCTTTTCGTTGCTCCTTTTAAAATTCGTTCGACAGTACACACATTCTCGCATCTATTACTACAAGGGAATATTTTTATGGTGTTGATTAAACAATAAACAAAAAAGAGGTATTTTTCAATATCACAACGATATGGTTCAAATGAAATGAGGCCGAGATCAGATGTATAGAGTGGGTGTGTGAGTCATGTTTGAGTAATTTGTAAATGCACGTTCTTCTTGCCACATAATTCATGGGACAAAGTCCCATGTTATCAAATAGTTTCAACAAATATTCTATAGAAATGACAAACACGTTCATCAAAACTTCGTTGATGCAATACTATGACAACAATGATGACATCTACGATCATGATGGTATAAAAATGAATGAGCTTCTCTTGGTTTCAAGAATAATTTATCCTCCACTAAACAAGTCCAACCATGTGAAGGTGGAATCTCATATGGCCCTAACCCTCCTCCTCACATCACTCTCAATTCCCTAATACCCAATCTATAAAATAGAAATAATCGAAAGAAACCTAGTAAGATTCATGTATAGAAACTACAAAAACAAAATTACTAAAGGTAAATGAAATTATGCATTTGTAAATGATATTGTTATTTTACCATGTACTTTAGTATATAGGAGACTATCTTCAGGCTTCACATAATAATTAAACAACATGTAACATAGGATATAAAAACATCGCATAAAACTTAAAAACATGTAATTAACCCATGACATAAGTAAATTATTTTAAGAGAATAATTCATACAAATTAAAATATATAGTCACATACCTGATCCAACTCAGCATCTGTATAATCATCCTTATTATGTATCTTATTCTTCATCAAACTTGACATTTGTATCATCATCTGATTCAGAAACTAATGCAGCCCCCCTACTCCCTCGTAGGGCTACACGACCTCCCGGTCAAGGATCTCCAATTCTTGATTCAAACAATTCTCTGAAACCTTGATGGTCTCATTTTGTATCTAAACAAAGGCCCTTTCCGTTTTCTGGTGTAGCTCTTATGGCACCTGCGACCTTCCCCTTCGCAATTGTGAAATATCATATTTTGGGCATTGGATCCTTTTCTGATAAGCCCCTCCTTGATGTGACCTTGGGTGATGACCTCTCGTAAACACGTGATTGTGGGGGCACCCAACACTGGTTTGGAACCAAACTAATTTTCTCCCCACAATTCACCAAGATCCACCACGTGTCCTTTTTCCACTACTGTGGTCTCGATTGTGGCCCTCCCTCAACTTTTTAAATCTCAATCACCTTATGTCCCTGCAATGAGAGGTGACCGTTGATCTCATGATCTTGACGATGCTTCGAAATTGACAACTTAGATCTATCCCTTTTCAAATCAATGACCGTAATTTGTTTTGTTATTCGACATTCCAAGTTTTCAACTCTCAAACCTCGCTTTCTCTCGAAATGATAGATCTTCTTCCACGCTCCCTCTTCAATCGACGACTCTGATCATTTCAGGATTTCGGACTTAAGAAATCTCAAATATCAACTCCTTTCCCAATTTCTTTTATCCGGAGCTGACAATCTACTGACGCGTGTCTCCTACTAATCTGTCAGCTGCAATCCCTTCAGGTCTTCAGGCTTCGAACTTTTAAGTTCTCAACTTTCACTTTCCCTCGAAGTGTGTGGATTTATGTCGCATTTCCCCTTGAATAAGATGGTTTAGATTTACTTTGGGCCTTTACCCGGAGTCCACGGATTCACACCACTTGTCCTCTGGATCTAATGGTTGATACTCACTTCGGTTTCAACTCTTCGACTCTCCAGGCTTCGAGAGTTTCAATTTTCAACTAAAACCCTCAAACTGATTTCCCCAGAGCTCACAATTCATCACCACGTGTCCCTCTGGATCTGATGGTCCAGGTCTTCCCTGGATTTTCGGGCTTTGGGAGTTTCAAATATCAACTAAAACTCTCGAAGTGATTTCTACGGAGGTATTGATCTGCTGACATGTGTCTCCTAGCGATAAATGGTTAGGATCTACTTCAGCTATTTCACCTCTTCCTGGTCCATGAACTTCTGGAGTTGTGGATCTTGCGCCACCTGTCCTCCTTGATGATGGACGGTCCCAAATTACTTAGGGACTTTGGAACTTTAGAAAGTTCACTCTCCTGCATGTGAAAAGTGCTAAGGCTCGTGCACCTTACTTTGATCAGAAGGTTGTTGGTCCTCTGCGTTGTGATCCAACAACTCCTGTCACTCCTCCTCCTCAGCTTCTGACTTCCTCTAACTTAGGATATTTTCTAAGTGTTCAAAGGCCTCGACCTTTGCTCCTCCTACGAGTTCGTCTCTTGGACTTTGTCTACAAATATGAAAAGTGATATCACTTCTGAGCTTGATCTATTTGAAGATTTTTATTTCCCACGCACTCCTTGCACTCTTGGGATTTTGATAACTCAGTTCGAAGGATTTCTTGAAAAGAAATTATTCCCGCACTCCTTGCGTTCCTCTGTTTTGGTTCTTCGACGCTTGGTCGCTTCTTGACATTGTGCACTCCTTGCACCTAGTATAAGTTCCCTTTGTTCTCTCTGAACTCCTCTAAGTCAACCCGAGACTCTGTCGACGCACTCCTTGCGTACGAGATGCACACCTTGCATATGAGTTTTAGAAGAGAAACAATTGAAACTTATTCGGTTTCGTCACAAACTCCTACGATTAACTCTTAACAATCATATATGAACAAAATGAACTAAAACACACACACATAATGTAACATTCATTCAATCACATATCAAAATGAACACAATCTGAAGGATTTGGACAATTCTATATGTTCTATTCATTCATGAAACAAATTACATCATATTGTTGTTCTTCACTATGTCTTTCTTCTACTCTATTATGTCTCTATTGATCTCTCTACCCCTCTATCTATTACAATACAAAAACAAACTATCTAAGGACTTGCTCCTTGATCTCTCTTCGTCCTATCTGTAACCTATCCTATCAGGTATTAGCAATTATCTAGCTTATCCTATTACAATAACTATCATTTATTGCCAGATAAGAGCCAACACTCTATATCTACAACTCCTTACAGTCGTATAAGACTTTTACAAATAAGATATATTAAAAAAACACCATTTCCAAAATATCTGAACAACTCGACTTAATTCTCAGTTAAATGTTGATTTGAAATTCTTCCATGCTGAGATGGCATATCTTTGCCTCCACGCTTTCATCTTTTACTTTGAAGGTGATGCTCCTGCATCATAATCCTCTGGTTAAAATATTCATGGACTCATGTCCATGATTTCTTGCACTGTTTTTCCATGCTTCAAAATATCAGGTTCAGTGACCCAACTTCAATCTTCCACTGGATGATCTTTCCACTTCACTAAGTATTCAGGATATGTCTTCCTCCTGGTCCTCTTTCCATCTCTTTGTTCAATGATTTTCTCCATCTGAGTTTTTTCTGTTGTGGGCAATTTTTCTTCCCACTTAACTTCTTTCTGATCATCCGATTCTCCTGCATCATCTCTCCTGTAAGGATACAGTTCTGCAACATTGAATATCGTTAATATCCCAACATTGTCTGGCAACTCAATTTCATAAGCATTGGCTGCAAATTTTCTGAGAATCCTGCATGGTCCTATCTTCTTCATTTTCAACTTGTTATATGTTCCCCTTGGAAACCTCTCTTTTCTTAAATGAGCTAAAACTTCATATCCTACTTCAAATTGAACTTCTCTCCTCTTCTGATCAACTATGTTTTTATATTTATGGTTGTTTTCATGTAGCTTCTCTCTGACTCTATCATGGAGTTTATGCATTTACGTTGCAAAATATTCTTCTCCAACACTTCTGAACTCATATTGATTCAGATGTCTCAACTCTGTAATCCCTCTTGGTTGTATACCGTACACAATTTCAAATGGAATTTTTCCTGTGCTACAGTTCACTAAATTGTTAAATGCAAATTCTTCTTGTTCCAGAATCTGATCCCATTGATGACCTTGCTCAGTGACTAAACTTCTTAACAAGTTTCTTACACTCTTGTTTACTACTTCAGTCTGTCCATCTTTTTGAGGGTGATATGTTGAACTAAAGGACAAGTTTGTCCCTAGCCTCTTCCATAGAGTCCTCCAAAAGTGTCCTACAAATTTGGTGTCCCTGTCTAAGACTATGCTCCTAGGCAATCCATGTAGTCTCACCACTTCTTTGAAAAACAAATTGGATATATGTGTAGCATCATTTGTCTTCTGGCATGGTATGAAATGTGCCATTTTTGAAACTCTGTCCACCATAAAAAAATATGGAATCGATCCCTTTCTGGGTTCTAGGCAATCCCAATACAAAATCCATATTGATTGCATCTTGTGGCCTTTCTGGAATTGGTAATGCCTGATACAAACCAATGTTTTGTTGCCTTCCTTTTTCATACTGGCAAATTCTGCATTTGTTCACAAACCTTTTCACGTCTGCCCTCATGCACGGCCAATAATACGAATTGTGCAGCTGTGCAAATGTCTTATCATGACCAAAATGTCCAGCTAAACCTCCATTGTGTTTCTCTTTCAGCAAGTTATCTCTCATTGATCATTTTGGTATGCATAGTTGGATTCCTTTGAATAATAATCCATCCTAGATCAAATATTTTTTCCATGGGCTTTTGTCTCCCAACAAAGGATTCTTACATGCCTCATAAGCTTCCTTAAAATCTGGATCTTCTTGATACATTTCCTTGAGGTGTTCAAACCCTAAGGTATCCACTTGGAATTCCTGTACAATTAAACTCCTCGTGCTCAAAGCATATGAAACTTTGTTAGCAGTTCCAACAATATGTTTAATAACAAAAGTAAAATTCTGCACAAATTCTACCCATTTAGCATGTCTCTGATTCATATTTTCTTGCCTAGTAATAAATTGTAAAGCTTGATTATCACTGTACAAGACAAATTCTTTAGGAATTAGATAGTGCCTCCACTTCTTCAAAGATTGAATCACTGCATAAAATTATTTGTCATATGTGGTATACTTCTTCTTGGTGTCATTCAGCTTCTCACTGAAATAAGCAAATGGCTTATTATCCTCACTCAATACTGCTCCAATAGCTACTCCACTTGCATCACATCTCACTTGAAATGTTTTTCCAAAATCTGGTAAGACTAGAATCAGTTGTTCTATGATATTCTCCTTCAAAACTTTGAAACTTTTTTCAGATTCCTCTGTCCAACTAAAATACTTTTGTTTCTTCTTCATAGTGTCCAGCATGGGTGTACATATACCACTGAAAATTTTGATAAACTTTCTATAAAAACTTGCTAACCCATGAAAACTCCTTACCTCAAATATGTTGCTTGGCGATGGCCACTCTCTGATTGCTCTCACCTTTTTTGGATCCATATTCAATTCATTCGAAGAGATCACAAAACCCAATTATATGAGTTATGTCTTCATAAAATATATTTTCTTCAGATTTATCAACATTTTTTCTTACTGCAACTTTTTCATCACTAATGTCAAGTGTTTTAAGTGTTCTCCCTCTGTCTTACTGAAGATTAGTATGTCATCCAGATACACTATGGGAATTTTTCCTATGAAGTCTTTCAATACTTCATTCATTAATCTCATAAATGTTCTTGGTTCATTTATCAACCCAAATGGCATGACCATCCATTGAAACAATCCTTCATTTGTCTTGAATTTTGTTCTCCTTTCATCTCCCTCTCTCATCCTTATTTGATGATATCCACTCTTCAAGTCTATCCTGGAAACATAGTTTTCCCCACTCAAACAATCCATCAAATAATCCATCCTTGGAAAAGGGAATCTATACCTAATGTTGATCTTATTGATGGCTCTGGAATCTGTACACATTCTCCATCCTCCATCCTTCTTTGGACTCAACACAGTTGGTACTACACATGGGCTTAGGCTTTCCCTGACTAAACCTTTATCGAATAACCCTTGGACTTGATTTTTGACTTCATCATTCTCTCTAGGTGTCAACCTATAAGCTTCTTTGTTTGGTAAAATAACTCCTGGAATAAGGTCAATATGATGGCTTATACTCCTAATCGGTGGCAATGAGTGTGGTAACTCATCCACTACTATGTCATCAAAGTTTTCTAATATTTTCTGGATTTCTTCAGGAAAATATTCCACAAATTATTTGTAGGGATAACTCTAGGCTTCCTCACTACAACAAATTGCATTTCTTTCTCCTTTTTGACTTCATTCAAGAGTTCCTTCCCACTCATGAGAAGTATACTTGAACTAGCTTCCCTTTTTTGCTCTTTGTCTTCTATTGGCAACAACATATGTTTCCTACCATTATTTTCTAAGGTATAAGTATTTTTTCTCCCATCATGCATAACTTTTCTGTCAAACTGCCATGGTCTCCCCAATAAAATATGACAAACATCCATAGGAATTACATCACATAATATTTCATCCCTATAACCTCCTATTTTAAATTCAACTTGGCATTGTTGACTTACCATTACTTGATGTCCTTTCTGTAACCACGATACCTTGTATGGGTTTGGATGTGCAGTTGTCTTCAGCTCTATTTTCTCCACCACCTCTGTGGATACTAGATTGTAAGTGATCCCATTGTCTATGATCACCTTGAAAACTCTGTCTTTTGTCTTGCAAGTAGTTCTGAACAGAATTGTTTGTTGAACTGGTTCCTCTACCTCCTTCTCTGGTTTAATAAGAACTTTCCTCATCATGATGTTCTTTCCTCCTTCTACTACTTCTATTTCCACATGCTTCTATGCTTCAGAAATGCGCTCTTCTCCTCCTCCTTCTTTCTTTCTCTCGAGACATTCCCAAGACTTGTGCCCTAGTTTTCCACATGCATAACATCTAACTTCACCTCCTATAGCTCTTCCTCTTCCTCTAGGAAAAGAGCTTCTTCCTCCATGTTGTCCTTCCTTATAAATTCCACCTTTCTCAGGGTGACTATGTTGTTTTCCAACTTCATGCTTCAGCTTTTGGAACTTCTCTTTGTTGGTTCCCTTACCTCTACTTAAATTTCCTCCTTTGTTTCATTGGCTTTGTTTCCTAGCCAATTTCTCTTAAGATTTCAAGTCTACTTGATAAGAATCCTCAACTTTACTAATAGACATCATGCTGATCTCCTCTTGTATTTCATATCTCATCCCATTGATATACCTGGCTGTTTTTTCATCTTCATTCTCCTTCTGTCCAGCCTTGATGTTCAGTCTGTAAAATTCCTCAGTGTATTCCTTCACTCATAATCTTTTCTATCTCAGGTTTTGCAATATTGTGAATATATTGATTTGATAATCCTTTGGGATAAATTTGTCTTTCAACTTGGCTACCATCATATCCTAGGTTTTAATTTTCTTCTTACCCTTGCATCTACGATTGGCTTGCAGTTCGCCCCACCATAGTGTTGCATGACCTTTCAGTCTTGTCACTGCATGCTTCACCATCTTGTCTTCTTTGATATCTTCGTAATTGAAGTACTTTTCCATAACACATACCCAATCCAACAATTATTCAACTTCTAAATTGCCTTCATACATTGGTACCTTTATTTTCTCTCTCGCTTCTATTTTTGAAACAACTTTCAATAATCAGTCTTCTGCAGCATCCTCTGCTACATCTTCTTCGACCTCTATCTATTTTCTTTCAGCTTCACTGATATCTCTAGTGTCTGGTTCTCTCCTCTGCATTTTTTCCATGGCGTCCAAACTCATTCTGAGTCGCCTCTTTTCTTCTTGCATTTCTCCATTCGCTCTATGCCTTATGGGTGGCATGATTCCACTGCATCACCCTATGATGCCTACAAACATAAATCAAATTTTTGATGCCACAAATGATACCAATTTATATCCTTTCTCTTTTGTTTTTTGTTTGCAAACAATCTCAATATCATCTCTGATACCACCTGGTGCAACCCCTCTACTCCCCCGTAGGGCTACATGACCTCCTGGTCAAGGATGTCTGATTCTTGAGTCAAATGAATCTCTGAAACCTTGATGGTCTCGTTATGTATCTAAACATAGGATATTTCGATTTTCTGGCGCAGGTCTTATTGCACCCGCGACCTTCCCCTTCGCAATTGTGAAATCTCATAGTTTGGGCGTTGGCTCCTTTTTTGATAAGCCCCTCCTTGATGTGACCTTGGGAAATGAACTCTCATAAATAAGTGATTTTGGGCATGCCCAAGAGTGGTTTGGAACCAAACTTCTTTTCTCCCCTCAATTCCCCAAGATCCACCACGTGTCCTTTTTCCAATACCATGGTCTCAATTGCGGCCTGCCCTCAACATTTTAAAACTCAAGCACCTTTCATCCTCGCAATATGAGGTGACCGTCGATATCATGATCTTGACGGTGCTTCGAAACTAACAGATCATATCTGTCCCTTTTCAAATCAATGGTTGTGATTTGTTTCGTGATTCGACGTTCAGAGTTTTCAACTCGCAAACCTCACTTTCTCCCGAAATGACAAATCTTCTGCCACGTTCCCTCTTCAATCGACGACTCTGATCATTTAGGGACTCCAAACTTCGGAAATCTCAAATCTCAACTCCTTTATCAATTTATTTTATCTGGAGCTGACAATCTACTGGTGTGTGTCTCCCGCTGATATGACGGCTACAATCTCTTTGGGTCTTCGGGCTTCGTATTTTTCAGTTCTCAACTTTCACTTTCCCTCAAAGTGTGTGGATTTTTGTCATGTGTCCCCTTGAATCAAATGGTTGAGATTTACTTCAGGCCTTTACCCGGAGTCCAAGGATTCATGCCACATGTCCTGTGGATCTAACAGTTGAGACTCACTTCGGTTTCAACTCTCTGGCTATCCGGGCTTCGGGAATTTCAATTTTCAACTAAAACCATCAAAGTGATTTCCCCAGAGCTCACGATATATCACCATGTGTCCCTCTGGATCTGAAGGTCCAAGTATTCTCCGGATTTTCGGGCTTCAGGAGTTTCAAATCTCAACTGAAACTCTCGAAGTGATTTCTCTGGACTTACTGATCTGCTGACACGTGTCTCCTGGCGATCAATGGTCAGGATCTACTTTGGCTATTTCACCTCCTCCTGGTCCACGAACTTTTGGAGTTGTGGATATTGCACCACCTGTCCTCCTTGACAATGGACGGTCCCAAATTACTTCAGGACTTTGGAACTTTGGCAAGTTCACTCTCCTGCGTGTGCAAAGTGCTAAGGCTCGTGCACCTTACTTTTATCAAATAGTTTATGGTCCTCTGCGTTGTGATCCAATGGTTGTTGTCACTCCTCCTCCTGAGCTTCTGTCTTCCTCTAACTTAGGATATTTTCTAAGTGTTCAAAGGCCTCGACTTTTGCTCCTCCTACAAGTCTGTCTCTTGGACTTCGTCTGCACTTCTAAAATGTGTTATCTCTTCTGAGCTTGATCTCTTTGAATATTTCGATTTCCCACGCACTCCTTGCACTCTTGGGATTTTGATAAATCATTTCGAAGGATTTATTGAAAATAAATTCTTCTCACACTCCTTGTGTTCCTTTGTTTTGGTTCTTCGACGCTTGTTCACTCCTTGACATTGTGCACTCCTTGCACCTAGTCTAAGTTCCCTTTGTTCTCTCTGAACTCCTCTGAGTCAACCCGAGACTCTGTCGACGCACTCCTTGCATACGATATGCACACCTTGCATACGAGTTTCAAAAGAGAAACAATTGAAACGTATCTAGTTTCGTCATGAACTCATACGATTAACTCTTAACAATCATACATGAACAAAATGAACTAAAACACACACACAAAATGTAACATTCATTCAATCACATATCAAAATGAGCACAATCCAAAGGATTTGGACAATTTTGTTTGTTCTATTCATTCATGAAACAAATTACATCATATTGCAGTTACTCACTGCATCTTTCTTCTACTCTATTCTGTCTCTATTGATCTCTCTATCCCTCTATCTATTACAATACAACAACTAACTATCTAAGGGCTGGCTCCACGAGCTCTCTCCGTCTTGACTGCAACCTATCCTATCAGGTCTTATCGGTTACCTACCTTCTCCTATTACAATAACTATCAGTTATTGCAAGATAAGAACCAACACTCTATATTTGCAACTCCTTACAGTCGTATAAGACTTTTACAAATAAGATATATTAAAAAAAACCTTGTTTCCAAAATATCTCAACAACTCGATTTACTTCTGAGTTAAATGTTGATTTGAAATTCTTCCATGCTGAGATGTCATATCTTTGCCTCCACACTTGCATATTTGACTTTGAAGGTGATGCTCCTGCATCAAAAACGATGTTGAAAGGATTAACGATATCATCATTGTCATCAATGTCATTTTCGAGCATATTTTCATCTACATCATCATCATCAAGAACTGCATTGTCTCCTATGTCTGGATCATGATCTTCTTCGTCTTCTTCATCTGTCGACCCTGCATGATATTTCGGCTATGTATGATCTGGCGAATCATCTTCTTCTTCAATATCATATTCTTCCTGTACATGAGTATACTTAACTTCCCTTCCTCTTGTATCATATCTAACAACAAATGACCAATCCCTCTCACCTAGAACATTTGAGTAAAATACATGCTCACATTGGTTTGGAAAAACATAGTGATCATGTCCTATTTCAAAAACTATTGTTGTAATCATCGAAAATTCATTGGCATGTTGAATAACGGTTCTTTCCTCATCGTGTTCATGCATTCGTAACCTATACCATTTGACGTCAAACATAACTAATTTGAAGGAATTAAATTCACACTCAAATATATCATTCCAATACCCATAGTATATATTTTCATATTCTCGGGGATGTCTGTCACTCCTAGAGGAAACATTAGTGACATGGAATACTACATTTATCCCACTATCAGAATTTTTCTCGGTTTCATCCAACTATTTGATGCGAAATTTACGACCATTGCACCACATAGCCTTGTGGTGTTTCAACTGCAATATGCCATATATGTCAAAGATGCATTGTCAATTAATAAATGAACATATTTATATAACTTGGAAAGTATATGAGAAATATATAAGTACACATGTAGTCACATTAATATAATATAAAATAAATGAATAAAATGGGTGAATTTGCTTGCATGTCCATCTTTCAAACCATATGCTAAATCAATTTCCTTTTGCGTAACATTGCCATCTCTGTTACGACGAGATTCTCTAACCAATTCAGACAAGCATTTCCATGATAACCTACCACCATGATGTTGTTTACATCTTTCAATCCATACATTCATCAAGTCAAGATTTTTTTCAATGTATAAATGCAGTGCATCCCAATCTTGAGCAACTGAACCAAGAAATCATAATTCACCAATATTAAATATTAGTTATAATGTCCATGGTAAATATTAATAATTTATGAAATAAAAGATATTAATATATTAATGAGTATGATCATATACACAAAAAATGAAAATTTATATGTACTAATATAAATCTCCACAATTATTAATATATTACCTCTCATTTTTTTCATTCTACCTTTCCCCAACAAGTGCTCCTAATCTTCAATTTTTTTTGTGGATTTCACATCCCAAATGCGATCCACTACATGCATAGTTGGCACTGCTAATTTAGGAAGATATCGACTAATATACACCATGGATTGATATACCATATATCCCTCCACCATAGAACCCTTAGGACATGCTCTTTGTCTAACCAAAGCCTTCAATGATTTCAAGTGTCTCTCCACCATCCACATCGACCTTGTGTGTACAGATCCACAAATTTCAATCTCCTCAACTTGGTGTATGAGGTAGTGTTCTTGTGCATTGAAAAATGTTGGAGGTATATACTTTTTCATTTCACACATTGGCCGATAAATTTCTCTCTTCCAATATTTTATATCATCTTCATGGATTTCTTTCAATGACAACCATCTACATGAGATAATGACACAAGAAAATAGCATGTTTCAACATAACATAATATAATATATTACATTACAAGTAAAACACATGTCATTAAGTACAACAACAAATTGAAAGAACATTTTTCATATAAATCACAACTACTTACCTCATGCATTTTCCAGGATCATATATAACTTGTTTGACATTGTTGTCAAAGTTGTTTGGGAGGGATAGCGGTAGAACATATTGTAAGAAAAAAATGAATCGTTATTTGTTTCGACCAAAGTGGAAAAAAATAAATAAATAAACTTAAAATATGTATAAGGCCAATATGTATACCAAAATTATTACATTAATGAAGGTATGTCAATCATGTGTTTTTACCCCACCAAATTCACCTTTCTTCATTAAGATATTATTTATGCTTGAAGCAAAACCCGTGGGAAATTTAATTCTTTGAATGACCTCTTTTACATCATTGCTTTGTTGCTTCGTTAATAACCATGGAATGTTATTTCGGTCTAGTCCATCTCTATTTTATCAGATTGCACTTCGCATTGCATGATTGGCTTCCTGAATGTCAATACAAATTTTGACAATTTTTTCTTTATCCCTCCTACCATCTATGATTCGCCATAACGTTTTTGTCACATTCTTCCGGATATGCATTGTATCAAACAAATGAGATTTTTTATCTCCTCATAGTAGGGAAACCTCATGAGTTGAGTGGGATAACATTTTATTCCTCGTGGAAGCCCATTATTAATACCTTCATGATGGTGGCCTTCATGAAGCATTATAGAAATCACAAAAATAATTATCAAATACGGTAAAATAAATTCAATGATTAAAATAAACATTCAAAACATTACATATAGGATACATAAATAAATTGTGTACCTTGACTATTTCTATTATATTCCAACCTCCATAGGCGAGGTGTCATTCTTCGTGGTTTTAAACCAGTCTCTTCTTTCCCACCAAAAAGATTTTTTTTAGTAGTATGATACCTATGGTTCATAGGGAGGAGGTGCCTATACTCATCAAATAACACCTTTCCTAAAAAATTTGAATGGTGATACTTCATCTTAGGACCACAAATTGTACATGCAAATTTACCCTTTCTCTGAAGACTTGCAACAGGTGGATTAATGTCAATTATGTGATGAGATTATTTAAATATTAAACATGCAACATGATATATTTAAAAAATTATATAGTATTAAAGAGCAATAGAATTATACATACCACAAAAACTTGTTAGTCCTGGGGCATCATGAATTGTCCATAAAATTATTCTATAGAATTTAAATTTCTTCTCCCTAATTGGTTTACAGATATCATGCATAGTGATGCCAACCCATAAATTTAGTAGCTCTTCGATAAGAGGCTCGATATATACATTCATATCTTTAACTTGGTACTTACTTAATTGTTTGAAATTACACATAATTACTATAACCATGATATGTATATATAAGTAAATAAATAAATGAAATATATTATGCAAAAAACAAAACAAATGAAAATGTTACATTCAAAAAATTAATGTAAACAAATACCTGGAATAATGATTGTCAACATTATGTGCTCCCTCTTTATTGACATCCAAGGAGGAATGTTATTGTTGATAACAAAGATAGGCCACACTGAGTAAATAGACCTAAGCTCTCTAAATGGATTAACATCGTCAGCTACCAATGAAAGCCTAACATTACGAGGTTCATCTTTAAAATCTTCCCATTTTTCCTCAATTTCCCTAAATGCATAACCATCAGCAGGCATTCGAAGAACACCATCTCCACTTTTGTTACGTGCATGGTAATCCATAAATTGTGTTATTCTTTCACACCTGAACAATCACTGCAAATGTGGAATTATGGGAATATGACGAAGAACCTTTTGAGACACCCTTTTTGTTACTTGATCGGTTCGAATATATCTACTGATAAGACATTGTGGGCATTTTGTTTTCGAAGCATTTTGTCCATAATATATAATATGATCATTAGGAAATGCATCTATAGTTTGATAATCCATTCCAGTGTCTTTCATAATGGCATGCAAATCTCGATATGTGCGAGATAAAATATTTGACGATGGTAACAAAAATTCACCTAACAATCTACAACATAAAAAGTAACTAGTTAATGTAAAGAATATTAATCGTAAAAATTGCATTCTTATTTTACACATTAATTAACTCTAAAAAAAAATAGAAAAAAATCAACATTTATGTATATGAGATGAAACATATTACATAACTTAGGATCTATGTCATACAAGTGTTCAAAAAATTATTCATAACCTTTAAGTTCACTAGCAACAATTTAGCGGAGAGAAGATTTGCTCTTGAGCCTTCATAAAGTCGTTTATTTTCCTTTTCTAATAAAGGTTCATCATAAATAACATCATTGTCCCCATCCTCATCCGACTGAGCAAACAAATCTTGGATCATTTGATTTGTCCCATCATCTTCTTCCATGGGATCATTAATTTGATTCATCCCATCATCTTCTTCCATGAGATCCTCATTTGCTTGATCATGTTCCTTAGCTTGTACAACATCATTTCTACTAGTACTACTTGGTGCAATATTCTGCAGAAAGTTAGAGGGAAACTCTAACTTTATAATTACAAACAATCATGCAAAATTAGTGTGTACTATA
>JZKD02S1728000.1:100464-120157 GCA_000966675.3 Picea glauca
TATATATATATATATATATATATATATAATGAATATAAAAACAGATAATGAATATACAGCTAATTACCATGGGACAATATTCATTTGATCCCCCATCAATGTACCCATATTTCTTACAATGTTTTGTAGTTGTTGCTATTAAAATTCTTACGGGACGTGTAAGGCAACATGTTTTTCAAGTGAAATAACATCTACCATCACCCTTTTCACCCGCTTTACTTTTTTCCCACCTCTAATATTATGCAACATTCTTCCGTACAAAAATAACCTTTCTGAAGTTCTGAACTGTCGTTGTTATAGCAATTAGATTGTCGCAAAATATCTAATTTGTAAAATATTTATAGTTATATTTTTCGTCGCAAGAGCGACGATAGTTGACCAAGTCAATGTTGACTTTGTCAAACAGTGTAACAATCAATGTTTACTTTGTCAAATAGTTTAACGCCCATCATTGAATCGTCTCTCTTGCGATGATAGCCAAAGCTCATCGCAAGAGAGACGAGAGTCCACTATATCCACTGTCGTTGCTCTTCCGACGGAGTCCACTATCACTATCACTGTCAGTTATATACCATCATATCCACTCACATGGATACCAAAACCATCACTATAACATGCATCAATCATGTACCAAAACCTGTACCATATCATGCATCATCCATGTACCAAAATCACCAAGAAGTGCCCCTAGCAATGTACCATATCATCATCAACTTATGAACCTTAACATCACCAAGATGTGTCTCAATATGTAATATCATCACCAATCATGTACCACGAGATATGACAAGTGTATGTACGATAACATCAATGATGAGCAGGAAACCATATACCTCAATCATATACCAAAACCATATACCATGTACCAAAGCATCAACTATGTACCAAAACTATATCGTATCATCAATGATGTGCATTAATCAAGCACCAAAGAATGTGCCTCATACATATGCCACCATATATCAAGTGTATACCTCAACCATGTACCAAAATCACAAAGATGTGCCTATAAAAACCATGACATATACCAAACCAGATACAAAAGTACCATAACATCGCTCAACCATGTAGCCAAAATGTACCTCAAACCATGTGCCTCAAGCATGTGCCAACATCCATAAACCATGTAACAATAAATGTACCTCAAACATGTGCCATATCACTCATGATATTCCTCAAGCATATACCAAAACTCACAAAGACATGCCTTAAGCATGTGCCAAGTTTTCTAAGATGCAAGCCTAAAAAAAAATGTAAAACATACCTCTGATTTTGTAACATACTTGATGGATTAGATAAGAGACATGCAAACCTTCCTCAGCCTCCACAACATGGTACAAGCATCCTCCACAAATTTGCCTTAGGCTCACGGGAATAAGACCAGTCAACTAGCAAGGCCTCATGGGACAAGGGTCGTACAACCAACAGGGGTGCCTTGTGGGATAGTAGTAGCTTGAACCACGAGGGTCAGCTAAATTAGGGTTTTCTCAAAAAACCCTTGCTCTCCTCTACAATCCCAAAACTTTCTCCTTCACACTTCCTTCGCTGCCTCAAACTCATTGTATCAGATTCACCAATAGATCACTTGTTCACTTAGAATATATTCAATAAAAATTTGTGTGTGAATGTACTTATGAGAGGCTTCTTGAAGTGTATTTATATTTTTTCTAAGTAACTTCTCCCCTTAAATTTAAGGCTTCTTGTTATTTTCTTGCTATGATCACTTTACCCTTTAATTAATGACTTACAACCGTTTAGGGGCTTCTTAACCATTCTTCAGGGCTTCCAAATTCAAGAGAGCCTATATCTTCAACCGCGAGGAACCACGTGACGTACGACTTGTTGACGCAGAAATGCACAACTAAGTGCTACCTGAAAAGAATTGCAATGCACTTTTGAAACAAATTAAGATGATTTTAGTTTCCTTCTATTATTATTATTATAGGTAGGACCCCTTCAAGAAAAACAAATTAAGATGATTTTAGTTTCCTCCTAAGGGATGTTATTCAGTTCCATTTTATTACACATGCATAATTGGTTTCTTAAACAAGGAGTGTGTGATTCTCCTTTTGCTTACATTGCCCCAAATATATCATCACCATTTTTTTTTAAAGGGAGGTAAAAGAATTCTTGCATAGGTTTTATGAAAAATTGAGCTACAAAGGTTGTAGATTTTGTTATTATGTTAAGTTTCGTGACATATCAAAAGGTGGTTAAGTTGTTGTATGCATATGTATATCTTGAATGTAAAGCCTCATACGATATCACACAAATTATTGGCACATAAGTATAGATGAAATCGACATATGATAGAATTTATCATATGATACATTACATGTGATATGTTTGGAATTTGTTTACAAGCTTGACATTTTATTTGGATTATTGAATATGGAATGAGTTTCTAGCTTATCGAATATGGCATAAGTTCGAATTGTGACAACTTTAAATGTGCAGATGTTATGGTACGTGATTGGGTTTGGAAATATGATTTGGCATTTCGTGGCTTACATCGTGTACCATGTGATTAGTTTTTGGTTGTGATTGAAAATTTGGCAAGGGTTATAGTGTTGCCATCCAATTTTACAGGTGACATGAAATTAATGGAGAGTTAATGCATTCTCTATGGGTTTTCCTCATAGGTATACCACATTTCTTGCTTATTGTTTTGTGAGAATTCTATGTAACTAGTAATCGACAATTTTGAGTTTGGAATTTCATTTGGTGGTTGGATAACGATCATGGACCACTTCCTTGTGGTTATTTAGGCAACTTTGAACAAGTATGAGCATTTGTTTTTACTCTTCTAGCATCAAAACGAACTACTTTGCTTTGATAATTTTCAAATTTTGGCTCTGTTTGGTTGCATTCTATGTGTATGTGAAAAGTATGACTGTGTATTGTTTTGAGATGAACACGCATGATAAAGAGTAATTCACTTATCTTTTGTCAAATTCTTCAAAGTGGTTGTTTACACTAAAATTTATAATTTATATTGGATCTCATACTATTCAATTTGAAGCCATGAGTACATTAGCGAATTCAAAAATTGATGTCATTAATAAATTTATTTGTTACAACATGGAGGAAACACAACCATGGGTCACATTGCATGAAGAGGAAAGAAGAGAAGGAAATGGAACAATGATTGGGAAGAATTCAAAAGGTTGAATGGTGGAAGCATGCCCTAAACTAGTCATTTAAAAGAAACATGTCAATGATTTGTCCCAACAATTGGGTGGCTAACCATATCATATAGAAATATGTTCCATCTAGTTATTATGTATGTTTTGAAGAGGATGCACTAAACATAGGGATCTAGTGCAACATCTCTATCATAATACATTTTTTTGCATTGTTCATTTTATAATGCACGTTTGAATTATAACATGTATTATGTCTTTATTAATGATTGTATTATTAAACATATGACATCATTCTTTGTTCACATTTTTATAGGTGCATTTATTCCCATATATGTGGGTATATGGACATCATTTTCAAAATAAGGATGTCGATGATGGACATGACACACATGATTGTGGAGTGGAGGTTGATTTCAACCAATTTAGTCATGCTAGCCACCGTGATCAAAACATAATAAAGGGGAAGTTAGGTTATGTTAGAAAAACACAAGAGGTCATGCAAGTGGACTTCTCATCTTCCTGGTGTGTTGTTCTTAGGTGTAAGTGTTGGGATACCTTCAACCATAGTAATGTGAAGAATGATCTCGATAGTTGGATACTATATATCAACTCGAAAAAGATGTCAGATGAAAATGAGCTTTATGTTTTCCCCAAAAAATGCAACGAAGTATTTTTCTACCCATATGTGTTGGATAAGGATTGTTGGTTCATATGAGCCAAAATCAAAAAATCATTTTTGGAATAACAATGTTATCATATTGAGTGAGGAAGATAACCAAGGTGATGCAATTAAGAGTGATATATAGAATATGTTTTATTTCAACATTTATATTATGGATGTGTCAATTTATTATGGTTATCTATAATTGACCAATTATGTTTTTTTTTTTTTTTTTCATTTTATGATGTTGGATATGAAATGTTAAAAACCATTTACAACCATCATGTTCATAATAAATTAAATTTTTTTGGAACTTCGAGCTCTTTAATGAGATATGGATATTTTTTAATGATAAGATTAGCATGTTGTCCCTAAGTTAAGGAAGTGCATAAAAGGTGTTTTTGATATATATTTATTGTTATACATTAAATTAAGAAAAGGGTTTTTATGTGTATAAGAATATTTGTTTTTCCACAATAGCACCTAGTGATTAGTAGATTGAGTTTGATTATAACTAGAGACTTCACTACATACTATGCCTTGAAATAGTTCATTCAAACCATGATATGTACAAGCATATTTTATGTGCACATGCATATAAAACAATCAAAATGTGTTTTATACTTAGTTGACAAGATACACAAAAGACACTTTTGTGTAAAAATTTTTGTGCTAAAAAAATTTTTGCAACGAGAGAATTTAGGTGCACTCTATATTAACACAATATGGATGAAATGTATAACTTCAATAAATCTTATCAATATATCAAAATAGCAAAATATTGAAGTCAACATCAAAAGTAAAAATGTTCAAGATCTTACAAATTTTCACCACTAACTTGAACCCCAAACTATATTATTCACAATATTTGGTCCAACCAACTACCTACACAAAATCATCTATATGCCAAATACATATAATATGAAATATATCCGTTTTTAGTCAATGGTCATAACTTTGTGTGCAATACCATCTAAAAAAAATAGTGTTTTGCTCACCCACTTTCTGCTAAATGTAACCAATTCCTCTAATTCGTTTATGTATTCTCTATATTAAATGTATCCCAAAATACCCCTAAAAAACTTAATGATGGTGAATCTTGTAAATATAAAAATATCTTATAAAAAAAACTTATAATATAAATATCCCTATCTCTAATAAAATATTTCATATACATTATAAACATACTTAGAAAATAAATAAACATAAACATTGATTCTTAAGAGTTTCATAAATTCCATTGATACATATTCCCACTCATAACTAGGAATTTGACTAAAAGTAATAATCCCTACTATTAAGACTTTTTCCATGAGATTTTCCATCCCAAATTTGTAAAGGGGTTGCATTTGTAAGGTTAAACTAGTGTGGAGCCTTTAATGGGGTCACTGCAAATAAAATGTTCCATATCCGTATAGAGGGAATTCTATGGGAATTTCTTGAAAGTATGATTTATATGTTTACTACTTTTTAGAAAGATATAGAAGATGAGTTTGATAAAAAGGCCTCCATATGGTACGAGGGTAATGGGGCATTGTCAATGGCATGCTAAATATAAATTATAAATGGTTGCAATTATGAAATCAAACACATTTATATGTATAAATTGAATAAATAAATGTAAATTGTTACATGAGATCAAAAGAATGGCTATATTTATTTGTGATTCAATTTATATATATAAATTTATATAAATAATTACATTATATTAAAAAAAAATTGATGTTAATTTTTTCATTTGATTAGTAATATATAAGAAAAGAAAATATCTTATAAATGACAATATTTATTTATAATTTAATTTACACATAAAAATTGATAATGGTTATATAAAAATTGATGGTTATAATTTAATTTTTTTATTTGATTATTAATATATAAAAGAAGAAAATATCTTATTAAAATCTTTAAAATTTGATTGTCATCGAAATATATATATATATATATATATATTCGAATCCATTATTTGTCTACCACATTTTTTACTTTCTATATCAAATAACTAACACAAAAAAAAGTCAAGTTAAAGGATGAGTCACCATTGAGACGTGGGAAAGCAATATCTATCAACGCAATTTTCAATAAAGAAAGAATTATGTTTAGCATGATCCAATATAGGGAAATTTTAAATGATTTTTAAATTATTATGCATAAATACACATAGCATTTTGAAATTATAAATTAATATAATAACAATATTTCTAATTATTATAGATATTTGATAGACAGTAATTCATAATCACAAGTTAAAGTTAAATAATAGTTATAAAAAAATATCATAATTTATTAATAATATAAAAATGTATTTTATTATAAAAACATTTGTATTCTTTTATATTGTCAAGATTATGATATTTTTTCTATAATTATTATTTAATTTGTAATTATGAATTAGTGTGTATTTAATATCTATAATAATTACAAATATTATTATCATATTAATTTATAATTTCAAAATCCGAAATACTATATGTATTTAAAGTAATTTAAAAATCATTTAAAATTTCCATATACTTATTTATGGTAATTTAAAAATCCCATATATTACATCATGTTAAATATAATTCTTTTAGTCAACATTGTGTGGATAGATCATGCTTTCCCACCTATCAATGGTGACTCATCCTTTAAATTGACATTTTTGTGTTAGTTATTTGATATAGAAAGTAAAAAATGTGGTAGATAAATAATGGATGAGAACTAGAAGAGGTTTGATTGGTTAGTTAAGAGGCGATGATGATATTGCTATAATATATATTAATTCCCCTTCATAATGTGTGGTATGTAATATTAAATTAAGTCACACATGATGTCAACACCTCTTGATAGATGCCAAGTGAATGAGCATATTTATAGAAAGCATGTTGGCAATATTTCTAAGTGTTAAATGAGTCAATAATAGATAAATTTCACATTCATGAAAGTATAATAATAACAATTTATATATTTAAGTTTGTAATAAATGTTTATCAAAAGGATAAGTTGAGGAAAGTAGACCACTAACTCCAACACCTGGGAATGTTTTTTTTAAAGGGTTTAGGGTTTAGATATACACAAGAAATTGATGAAGGGGTTGGATCCTTAATATACAAAAACCATTGTTGTCCCTATGGAATATTTTTAGTGTTTAGCTATGTCTTCATCCACACTTCTACTATGATTTTGATTTTAATTTTTTTTATTTAATATAAAAAATTATTGTTGTCTCTATGGAATATTCTTAGTGTTTAGCTATGTCTTCACCTACATTTTTAATATGATTTTAAATTTTTTTTTTATTATTTAATATAAAAAACTAGTATTACCCCTATTTACTATGATTTTGATTTAAATTTCTTTTATTTAATATACAAAAACTATTGTTGTCCTATGGAATATTCTTAGTGTTTAGTTGTCTTCACCTACACTTCTACTATGATTTTGATTTAAATTTCATTTATTTAATATACAAAAACTATTCTTGTCCATATTCTTAGTGTTTAGCTATGTCTTCACCTACACTTTTACTATGATTTTGATTTAAATTTATTTTATTTTGTTTTTTTTATTTAAACATTTTTTAAAAATAATGTTATTTTATTTTTATTAAAAATGATTGTCACAAATATATAAACATAAAAAAATGAAAAATGATTATTTTATGTAAAATGTTATTACTATCTAAAAGTCTAATATCAACAAATATTATCATTTTTGGTTATTTTAGTGGAAGGTCTTGTTTATCTCATTATATATTCAATATAAAAATTTAGAAATATTTTTATGATTTGATAGGATATTTAATTAAAGAAATTAATGTAAATAAATTAAACAAATCTAATTCAGAATTGTTTTTATGATTCCATGATTCCATATGCATGATGTCAGTGTGTAAAATTGGAGGAAATAGTTATTATGTTAGATTTAACTATAATAGTTTTAATTTTATGAAAAGTTTATAATAGTTTTAATTTTATGAAAAGTTTAGTAAAATTATTTAAGAATAAATTTTAAAAACAAAATGTAATTCAAAAAATCAATTTAAAATATCAATTAAATTGGTAAATCATTTATTGAATAATTTAATTTAGTTTGTAAACTTATTTAATTAACATATTGTATCTTATCAGAAGTATTTGGATAAACCATAGTGTTTATGTCCTGAAGATGGATCTTGTTATGGATCTGAAACGTCGACGAACAATCGAAAACACTGTGGTTTATCTGAATACTTCTAATAATAACTCTCACCACAGAAATCTAAACAATATTGTATCTTCTTTCAAAACAAAAAAATTCAACTTGGAAAATGGTTAAACACTACATAATGACATTAAATGATTATAACTTGTTACAATCACAATTCAAATTAAAATATTTCATATAACTAGAGTTAAACAATATATGTCATGCCAAATGGAGAAATCATTAATGGTGATAATAATCCCTCGGATGGGGTGTCACACGTCGAGAACAAGAAACAACAAAGGTTAGCCACCTGGAGGCTTGACAAGACAACAGAGACATCTAGAACGTTGGAAAGGAGGTTTTGAGAATCGAACAAGCTCTAAAATCAAATGTCAACTTGCCATAGCATTCAAGGCGGGCTTGACGAGCCTCGTGTCATCTGCACCAACTTCAAAATATGATAGTTAAGGTAGTACAAGTGGTTAAGTGACTCAAACAGATGGTCTCAAGAGTCGTTATGGTTGTAGTACGTTAAGACATGGAAGGAAGTGGTCATTATTAGGGGAGGAGGATCGTACAGAGCCAACCACGAAGTGATCCAAGAATAATGAATAGTTGATATCTGCAAGTGTGTGAAAGTACCTTCATAACAGAAGAGATTGATGTGATCCACCTAAAATTTGTTATGAAAAGGATTCAAGCAACGAGAGCTAAAGGAAATGGTTATTCCATGTTGAGAATTCGTTGTGGTGGGTCAAATTTATTATAATTGAGTGAGGTCGATCTCTTAAGGTGGAGGACCAATCCTGAAACCTAAGGGATCTTTGATTATGTCTGGGAGTAGAAGTTCGTTGAGGAGCTTTCATGGATTTTTCCATTCGCAAGGAATAAGGAGGGAAACCTATAGAGTCATGGTGGTAGGCAGGTTCATTGGAAGGTGATGCGTGTTTTGAATCATTGAGCATGTAAGGGTTTGTGGAAGAGACGACATTAGAATTAAACCAGAAAGAAGGATGATAAGGGAGTGGATAGTCGGACAGTGAAGACCAAATAAAAAAGGAACAACAATATGTCTAGGAGAGGAGTGTGTGGAAGTAGGAAGAAAGGAAATAAGAAGGAGGTGTCCTCCTCCCAGGGCTCGGTCAATCGAACCAGATATGCTAAGTCATCCTAGATGGTTGGGTCTAGATTCAAATATTTATGCTCAGACAAGGAGAAGCAAACAACTTAAAATATAGAGGAAGTTGTTCAACTCCAACGGCATAACATATCAGAAGAAGCCATAGTCCAAGAAGTCAAGGGGTGGGTGGACGATCCACGGTATTTTAGGACTATGGAAACAAAGTATTTCAAGCTTGCAGATACATATTGGATAGTAAATTCCATGGTGACCCAAGCAGTGGAAAAATTTAGGAAGGAAAATGATGCTACCCTGTAGGCAGTTAAAATGTTGGAAAGAAAATTCGAGCTCTTTTGTAGATCTCAACTCAACATCAAGTTTAGATTTACTCCAGAGGAGTAGAAAAATGAGACGATTGGAAAGAGTATGCCAAGGGACTTGAGCCCTCTTGGTTCAAGAGACTACGGTATCATGATCGCAGACAAGGAGGAAGCAAGCAACACAGGGGAAATTGCCAAGTTGGAGTGTCACCACGGGACACTAGAGAAAACTAGGTTCTGACTAGTAGTGTTATGTTTTATTTTAATTTTGTTTAATAGATATAGTCATAGGAAGAAAACAACTTGATATGGTCATGGCTTATAGTTCTATAGGATTATCTAGTTTGAAGAATGATGGATACTCTATTCTGAAGTTTGGTCTGAAACTCTGGTTTGAAATACTTTGGTATATATTTTCTTAGTGAGGGATCTGGTTTCCTTTTTGGAAGGCCCTCCTTGATCTTACTGTAATTTTGGTTTTTATATATAAAAATACAAAGATGATATTTTAGATTTTAAAAAATGATGTTAATAATTAACATACATAATATATTTTGTCAAATAACCAAGCACATGGATTGGCTCTTTTCCAAGGGTTAAAACTCCCCAGTGCAATTCATATCAAAATCCTAATTGTTATTTGGGATTCAACATTGGTTATCAAATTGATGCACAAAACGTCCTATTCAGGTGATGAAAAACTCACAATAATTGTTAGAAAAACACAAAAGGAAGTGATAAGGATTGAGACCATCGAATTTTAATATATTAAGAGAGCTCAACAAACAAGTTGATAATTTGTCCAACATTTCCTCTCAATTGGATTGTAGAGTCCTAATAACTAAAAGAGGGGTATCAACTTTCCCCATTCCTTAAGTTTCAAATGATAATTATGAATGTGATTTGCATGAAGGCCAATTAACACATCAAATTGCATGGGAATTTAAATCTTGGAACATGATGTTCAGGGTGTATAATCCCTATAGTACCCTCACACACTCATCATTTAATGTTGAATCAATATAATTAATTACGCTTGAACTTGGGATATTTTGTAAATGGGATTATATATTTGGTGAATTATTCTAGAATGTGAGCAAGGGAGACTATGTGGTTTCTTTTTCTATGATTTCTTACTCTATTCTAACCCGACTTGAATTGGGATTTTATTTCCTCTCATATTGAGACAAATTATGGTTCTTTCTCATGGGATTATGGTTGACTTGGAGGTCCCATTTGGTGGCTTGATGGTTCTTGCATTGGTTTCTTTCTATGTATTCACCTCTCTCTCTACAAAAGGTTAACATGCCAATTTTATTTGGAATAAACTCTTAATATTAAATTTTATTTCTTTGTTATCACTTGTCTAAGGGAAAGTTAGAAAAGGGTCTTGTAAATGGTTATGGTAGTACATTAGTGGAATATATGGGAAGTCGAAGGGGGGAATAACAAGTGCTATGCAATTCCTTTAGAATGGACCACTTGAATTTTGGGAGATGGTCATTGTGTGGATCCATTGATATTCAAGAATACTAAGGAGACATGAATATCTTATTATAAACAATAGGATTTCAATTTTCTCTATGACTAGTAGGATGCATTCTTAAAAAGAAACAAAAAATAATGAATATGACTTCATTCTAGAAACTTTGCATGGTCAAAATAGGCAAATAAAATCCTTTCAAGATAGGTGTGTTGTTCTTCATCAAATGGTTGTGTATATGGCCAGAAGGCCCACTTTAGTTGCTTCAAATGCCAGACTGTCTATTGGGTCAATAGTCAAGGAAGACAAGATTGTGCAACAATATAAGGTCAACATGGAAATGATGGGTGTATACCATAAATTTTAGGCCATAACAGAGAACTAGGAGGAAGCTTCCAACCATCATGCCTTTATCCAATACTAGTGTTTAATGTTTTGCAAATTTCATTTAATTTTAGGGTTTTTTATAGAATTTATACTAGTAGTATATTTTCATAATCCTCTATAAAGGATTGCTATGTTTGTTTAGAAATTAATCTTCAAGTTTTCGATAAGTTTTAGAATTCCTTTTTTGGACAAAATACATATTTCTTATTATTATGTTGACCAATGCAACTCCAACAACTTTCTAATGAAAAAACAAATTAATATATATATATATAACATAAACATAATCAACATATATGAAAAGTCATAATATACATGAACAATAATATCAAAATCAATATATATGTTAGATATACATCTCAAATATGTCAAATATGACATCTCAACTTTGAATGAGTGATACATTTCAAATTTAATTTAAAATTAGAGAAAATATTAGTAATATAAATCATTAGCATTCAAATAATACATTTTATAAATAAAGTAACATCAACATCGACATGATATGAAAATGAGCAATATATATGAATGATAATATTAAAATCAATAAATATGTAAAGTATACATCTCAAGTAAAATATAAATGTAAAATATACATGCGAAATATATATCACAAAAATCAAATATATATAGGTCAACAACTTCTATAAGCTAGTTGTGCCACTAGAGATAGAGGCGTCAATACCTCTGCCAAATAATAATATAGAAACTAGCATTTGAGGAGGAGTCGGTGGTTGCTCTACTATTGAAGGAGATTATAGTCTATTTACTATTAAAGGAGATGGATTCCGTTCTACTACTAAAGGATATTATGGGAATTCTATGTTGGAGGAGGAGATGGTGGTCACTCTATTACAAGAGGAGGATATTTTTATAGCATATTTTTCCACATCATATGCATAGATGCACTTTTTGCCCTAATCCCACATTTATTTCCCTCTTGCAAACCAAAATTCCCCAAATTTTCTAAGAATATTAAAAAAACACCCTCTGGCTAGTCATATGATACTTTTTATCTAACATAGATAATAATAAAATGTGTATATGCTCTTTCCCCTTTAGCAACTCACGTATGCCTTCATTTTTCACACAAAAAATAAAATGTACACATAATGCACCTTTTTGGGCAGAGTCCATAGGTTTCTTAGGTTAATGACCTCCTATAGTATGTGCCTAACTAATCCAACCATTTTTTGAAGTATAAATAAGAGCCATAGGGTGGAGGAGAGGAAACATTCATTGAAGCACCATTATTCTAGCAAAATCCCATTGAGTCTACAAACCCTTTCATCTCAAATTTTTAAGATCCATCTCCCCTATCTAGAAACTCATGTTTCCATCCATATTTCACCTTCTTGTCTTATTAAGAGGAAGAATATCATATTCTTCCCTTCACTCATTTGGAGGAAGGAACCAGGAGGTTAGCCTATCTTCAGTGGCCCAAGTAGAGGAATTCAAATATCTGTTATGGTCAGTTCCACAATAGGATCAAGTGTTATTTCTACATACTACTTGTTGTTACTACAAATGAGAACTCTCTTCTTTCCCATCCAAAATGATGTTTTTTGTTAACATCTTTCTCATTATGATTAATTGCATCAATTGGTTAATTTCTTAAGTAACTTATCTTATTTTGTATTGGTTGTTAGAATTTAGTTGCATAACTACTTTTATTGCAGTATTACCTTTCCTTGTGTGCAGATTTACAAGGAGAATACTAAAGAAAAGGATTGGATCAAGGAATTACGAGAAGACTCTTCTCTAGACTTCAAATTTAAAGTAGGTAGTTATTCACCCCTAGTAGTTAGCTATACTTCTTAAAGTGCTTTTCAATTTTGAGTTAGTTCTCCAGGTATTTGTTCTATTGTGTATTTTACCCTAGGTTACATAGAATCCAGGTATCCAGGTAGAATCCAGGTATTTATTGTATTGTTTTCTACAGGTATCATGAGGTGTCGATGATTTAGGGAGATTTGTGATTTTCTACCCTACCCATATGTGTGGTTTCAACTAATGAGTTTTCCCCCCAGGATCAAATTTTTAATTGGTGCCACAACTTCCTTTCCAAGGTTCCACACATGTGACTACGAGGGTAAATATTGTGGTACCTGAGATAGAAAATATATCATCGCCTCAACTCCTTTGGAGGGTGTTCGTCTTCACAACAACACTTACACCATAGGTGAACATTGTGAGAAGGTTATTGTAATTTTTTTTCACTCCTACGTTGATCAGTATCAGGACATAATCAACCTATATTTGTCTTTGAAAGGTGCTTGTTCAACTTTTTCACTTCTTTGGACTCAATACCTAATCCACATGAGCTGAGGTTTTGGAAAAGTAGTTTGTTTTTTTGTTATCTTAAGACCCTTTTTAGTGGTGTGATATATTTGTGTAGTTGTCCTTAGGTTGTGTTTGTATCATTTATTTTTTATCATTGACTCGAGGTGGATGACCAATCACTCCACTGGTTGAGAAGGACCTCTGGTCTTTAACCTGAAAGAGTGGAGTTGCCTCCTAGAAGGCATGGGATTTATACCATTGGTTCGTCACAGTAGTGCTTGAGACTCTATTATATGTGAACAATCCCATAAGGGAGTAACTTATGCATAAGAACATTATGGATAAATTTCTTGGGCATACCAACCAAGGGACCCCTTCCCAAAGGATTCTTGTGGTTTTCCTTTCTTTAGAAATGTTGGTTCCCCCCTTAGTAGACAATTTGAACATTCCTGGGTTGAATGTAGGGCCACTAGCTTGGTTTTTGACCACTCCAAATGTCATGAATTCCCCTTATGCTTCTTAGATAAGCATCTTATGTCATGGGAATCACATTGATGTCAATCATCCACCTTCTTCATCAGCAAAATCTACTCCTCCTCCTTATGCCTTATCTAGTGAAAGTCTAGTTACTAGTAACCAGAAGTATAAAAAAAATAAAAGGATGAGGAAGAAGAAGAAGAAAAAAAGACAAAAATATAGGACAACAAACTCTGCAATTCATATTGTAGACATGCAACTAGCCAATGTGAGTCATGTTGGGGGTACAAGTCTAGTTTTCTATTCATATTGGAGATAAGTCACCAACTTCTGCAAGTCATGTTGGAGACATGCAACCGACCTCTGCAATTCATGTTGGGGGAAATAATATATTCATTGCAAGTAATATTGGAAATAAGAAACCATTCACTACGAGTCATGTTGGGGGAAATCCATCGGCCAATGCAAGTCATGTTGGGGGCATTGAGATTATTGACAAACATAGACGAATAGGATGTAAGCCTAAGTTCCCATATAAACTTTACAAGGGATATCACCTTACTCATTTATTTATGGCTATTCCTGAGGTACTAAGAGTGTGGTCCTTGTTTGAAGGCCCTTATAATCCTCACACACCTTTGTTTTCCCAACAACATATTCAAAAAATGGTTGATGAAGTGGTCGCACTAACACAATATTTAGTCGATCCCACTCTTATTTTGGGCAGTGATGTGTCTATTGACCATGTTATCTCAAAACTTATTCAACCAATGGTTGAGGAAGTGATCAAGATGATGAAATATTCAACTTATCCCACTCTTCTCTTGGAGAGTGATGGGTCTACCAAAGTGATCACACCAATGCAATATTTAGTCAATCCCACTTCTTTTTTGGATTGATGTGTCTATCGACCATGTCTTTAGAATTTTCAATTCAGTACCTTCTTAACAAGGGGGCATTCCACTCACTTCAGGAATACTCCCTCCAAGTCCTAGGAAGGTTTCCATTGATTAGAATGATCTTGTTGAGCCTTTCCTTCCTTATTCTACACCTTTTCAAATAAGGATTGAAGTTAATTAAACATTTACCGATGTATTGTATATGAAGGATCCTCCACAAGCATTTTATCCTCCTCAACTTGGAAAGATTTGGGTTCTCCCAAGCTTATGTCAAATACATGTGAGTTTCTATATTTTGATAGAAGACCTAGTGAATATTTAGGGATTGTAACTCAGTTTCCTATCACATTAGGTGGGAAGACTATCTCAGTTGATATGATAGTGGTGCAAGGCCCTTTAGACTTCAATATGATTCTTGGGAGTGATTATGTATATGCTATGAATTTTTTGGTTTCTACGTTATTTTGGGCCATGCATTTTCCTCAAAACAGAAGAATTTTCACTATTGATCAGCTTGCATCTGATAATCACCATCATAATTAAACTTTATCTCAAGTTGACCCTTTGTATTTTCCTAGTATTTGAGTGGACTTTACCTTACCATGGGTAAATTATGTGGCATTTTATCCTTGGTGTTTAATTTCTTCTAAGAAGTATCCTTTACAATCATGTTTTCATTCTCAAGACAAGGTCTCAATAATTTATCGGGTGATTTATCCAATGGGGGCACGAGTGCCCTTACTTCCCCTTATTGGTCTGAGGGAATATGATTTTCCTCTTGAGTATAATCTCACTATTTTTGGATCCTCATGCCATGGTACTTGTGAGTCTTCATTGATAGACTCTACTAGCTCTGATCAAAATCTCCATCATTATATGGAATATGGTTAGTTCACTTCACCCATCCGGGCCATAAATCCTCACAATTCGTGTGATTTCTTGGATGTTGAATTTCCTTCAAATGAGGCTATCCTTGAAGACATGACTATGGATGGTAAACCATGGGAATTCATGCATCATAGGTTTTTGTTTATTCCCAAACTAGATACTTTACAGGTTGAGTACCAACGAAACCCTTGGCTTGGGCCTAGCAATGGGATCTACATGAAGAAGCACTATGCATAAACTGCAAGGTTATGTGGTCATTTGTACCATATTGTACTTTTAATATTTATTGTTTTCAAGTTTTTTATTCCAGAGCACAATTTGTTATCACAAGCTTATATATTTCATTTATTAACATTTGGATGAGTGTTGTTGTTCATATATACATGAGTTTGGAGACATTTTCTTTGGCATTTTTAATCATATCGATCCATTCGGATAGGTATTGATCCTAAAATTGGCATATAGGTTATATGTTTCCCTCCCTGCATTTTCCATTACCACTTTCTTAGTTCATTTTTCCTTAAGATCGACCCCATTGAGCTGTGAAACAGAGCCTTCTTTTTCATTTATAAGTGTCGTAATTGAAGTGGTAGAGCCTACCATTCATGGGTCCCCTAGTTAGAACCTTGATTGTAGTTTGGTGCCCATGTTGAAGTATTTTCATAGGCTTAGTATACCTATTTAATCTCGACATGAATTTTCGTCAAAGGAACATGACTTCTTCTCAATATTTTCTATCCAATACCCACGACACCCCCACATTTATGTGTTAAGTTGTAATACTACAATGCACTTTCCCACTTGTGCTTCTGAGTGTAATGTCGGATTCAAGTGTTGTGGTATATCCTATTTCTTATGAATTCTCTTTAGTTTCCATCCTTTGAATTTATTTCCTTTGTGACTTGACACTTATATCCCTGGAGGAAACATTCCCCCAAGTGTCCATATCCTACACACATTCCTTGCATTGAGTAAAGGTATGTTCCTTACACTTGGAACTAGTATGCTTGCTCATGACACGTCTTTCCTCCACTTCATTTTAGCATTATTTTATTCTTTTTCAGGCATTATAATATGAGAAACACAAAAAAAAATATTATTAAAAAAGAGGATGGAAAAGAGTCAACTTCTCAATATTTATTGGTAGTTGTCATACCACCATTGAACAAAGCACTAGTTTTGAGTCTCTGTCTCAACAAATTGGGTTTTAGTATGGATTTAGGTACTTGAAACTTGTTCACTAAGTATTTACTCCTCCAATTGGTTATTCTTACAGTCACTATGAAGAGTATTTTGATGCCTCCTATGTTGTAGACTTATTTCATTGTTCATTCTTGTGTCTGTACTTCCCAAGTCACTTTTCTGTCATTCTTGTGTTCAAGGGAAGTTTTATCCTATGTCAGTCATTCCTCAAAATTCATGAATTCTCATGTCGTCCTTCCCATTGTCAATTCCTTCTCAAAATAAAAAAGAATATATGTCCTATACTCTTGCTAGTATAGAAGGTCATCATTGAATTTTTTTTGTCAAGTCAACTCTCATCGACTACGACACATTGATTTGAGAGTTTCACCTAGAGTATCACCCTGGGCCTATTTTCATTCTTGATAGGTTATCTTGCACTCAACAGATGGCATTCCATCAATGGTCGTTGATTGAGTGGTTTCCCACGTGTTTGAATTCAATACCTCTATTCGCATTTTGGGATTCATGTAGTACTTTGGTTTCCATTTTCCTCATTGGTAGAATTCCTCGCCTCTGTCAATGCTTTTCATTATTGGCCCTTTCTTAGAGGGTCTCTTCCATGCACTATTCCATCTAGTGCATGCAAGAGATGTACCTAGTGGTATGTTTGTCCAATATTTCCCCTGAGTCCTTCAAGATATTTGTCATTATGATCTTCCTCGTGTTGGATGATGGGAGATGCCTTAATTCCCTCCTTCCAACAAATATATTCCCATTGACTTTGTATAATTTTCTCTAGGATATATATTTAGAGTATTTTTAGTACCTTGGGGATTACAGTGATTAGTGAAAGGTTACCTCACTATTGAAAATGGGAATACATCAATGTCCCATAATCAATGGATTCTACAAGTGTTCGACGTCAACTCATTCATTCACACTTGCTAGAATGTACTAGGTACCTTGACACCCATTATCATTATCGTTGGGTTGCCTCTGTGTGTTTGTTAATAATATACATCAATGAACGGTAATTAAATGATGTATCACTATGTTCGACTTCAACTTATTTATTCACATGGTGTAGACTCATACCATCAGTGATTTGTTTTGAATACCTCTAGTCTATAGTAGCATCATCTATTTTATGCTACTACCCAAGTTGCATTGAACAATACCACTCATTTACATAACATTGGTACTTGTGGGGGATCAGTTTGTTCATATCTTTGATTCCAATTATCCTCCTATGATTCTGAGACATAGATCCACTATGTATTTGTTCATGGCTATGATATCTTTTGACATGGATCCACTACTTATATGCATACTTCATGGATATAGAGTGTACTTGATTTGGCAGCCATGCTTTCATCAGTCCAAAACGTCGGTATTCCCACCTAGGGAAGAGAGTACGCTCATAATTGATTTCAACTTTATTTTTCATGTATTTTTCTTGTCCGATGTTTAGTGAAATTTTCCTAGGCCTATTGCACAATTTCCTCGTAGATTTTATAATGTATTTTAGTCGTCAGTTTCCCTTCTTACCTCACACATTAGGGGGCATATTTTATAGCATATTTTTCCACATAATATGCATATATGCACTTGTTGGCCTGCATCCCACATCCATTTCCCTCTTGCGGAAAGAAATTCCCCAAATTCCTCATCATAATCTTTAAAAAAACACCCTCTGGCTAGTAATATGCTACTTTTTATTTGGCATAGAGCATATGAAACTTTATATACGCTCTTTTCCCTTTAGCAACTTGTGTATGCCTTCATTTTGAAAAAAACAAATAAAATGTGTGCATAGTGCTCCTTTTTTGGTAGAGTTCACAGGTTTCTCACGTTAATGACCTCCTATAGCTAATGCCTAACCTGAGGTTAATGACCTCCTATAGCAGGATCAAGTGTTATATGTACATACTACTTGTTGTTAATACAAATGATAACTCTCTTCTCCAAAATCATGTCTTTTGTTAACCTCTTTGTTATTATGATTAATTGCATCAATTGGTTAATTTATTAAGTAAATAATATTATTTTGCATTGGTTGTTACAATTTAGTTTCATAAGTACTTTTATTGTTGTATTACCTTCCTTTGTGTGTAGGTATGCAAGGAGAATACTGAAGCAAGGGATTGTAGCAAGGACTTACAAGAAGACTCTTATCCAAACTTCAAATTATAGGTAGGTGGTTATTCACCCCTAGTATTTAAAGGTAGGTGGTTATTCACCCCTAGTATTTATTTATACTCATGTTGATCCCTCAAAAAACCCCTTTATTTTTAATAAAAATAAAGGAGGACCCCATTGAATTTTTGAAATAATTTCCTTCTCTTATATTCGATTTTGTTTCGCTTGATTTGAAGGGATGTTTTGATGGTTTCCTTTATTGGTTGTTTGATTTTGCATGTTTTTTTTTTATTTCATGGGATGATGACTTGGTGATGTATTTCTGTTGAAATTAAATCATTAGTGTGATTACATGCAAATTTTTAATAAAAGTAAAGAATCATTAAATGCATAACTATCAAAGTATTGGTAATAACCTTGTCGTGTCATGAAATCAAGTTGTTTCGTCACATTTTCTCACATGAATAATGGTTGCACCTTTTGAGTGTTTTTTCTCTCTGGTCATTCAACATTGTTTGTATTCTCATATGAATTTATT
>JZKD02S1728011.1:17180-40613 GCA_000966675.3 Picea glauca
TTTTTCCCAATTCAAGATCCACACAAAAACATTTTCAGATCCCATAATATTCACCTCTGCCAATTCAATAATAGGGAGGTTGATTTGGTAGATCAAACTATCGGTTAGTTCAGGTGACTGGGGGGCACCTGGGGTTCCTGTGAGAAAAGGGGAAGAAGAAAAGGGAAAAATGGGTAAGTATAGAAGAGGGAAAAGAAAGGGAGAAAAGAACTTGATCCTTCACACAACAACACATAGTCTGATAATTATCAAGTGATAGAAACACATTAACTATGGGAAAAAAATTCTCAACTTTGAAATATACTTGGAGCTCGACAAACTCTGGTTCAAGTTTAAAGAGATTTGGTTTATATTCATTTCAATATTATTCATATTATTTTATTTTAATTGTATTTTTGTGGCCCAAATATAAACCATGTTCCAATTTGATGGGTGTTTTCGGGTCACAAATTTTGCTCAAACCCATAAGCAATAGACAAAATATATGGCTTAACATTTTTATATGCAAGCATATTCTCAAATATGACAAGCTTTAATATATGCACAATATTAAATAGGGACATGACGTCAACAACTTTGTAGATAATAGTGGGATAGAATAATGTTGCATTCTTACTGTGATAATGCCTTAAAAAAACTAAAATAACCAACAATTTTTCCCAATTCAAGATCCACACAAAACAAATTTTAGATCCCATAATATTTACCTCTACCAATTCGATAATAGGGAGGTTGATTTGGTAGATCGAACTATCGGTCAGTTCAGGCGACTGGGGGGCACCTGGGGTGCCTATGAGAAAAGCTAATGCTTTGATGAAGATTTGTTTGTGTTGCAACCTGTCATAGTAATTGTGTTTTTGATACATTGTTTAATGTGTTGAAACATTATTTTAAGTATTAAACTTCTTGCACCAGATTATTCATTGAATGGTTTGTTGTTTCCCTCCATTTTTTACCTTTATTATGCCACTTGTCTAACATTGGTGTAACTGTAGGCAAGCAGAACCCTCATAAATATCATCTTGCCAATCTCACCATGCTCTTGTCTTCGTGAACCAACCCTCTAACTAACCGACAAATTGAAAAGAACAAGCATTCCAAACTTGTGGTGGCCTAGTTCTGCCCTTTAGAATCTAGGGGTAGAATTTAGGACCAACATCAACTATGAAGTTGTTTACATAGATCTACAGGAAGTTCAATCAAGGAATAGAGAAAGTGAGTCATACTTATAGTTTTGATGATGTGTTTGTGTAAGACAAGCATCGAAAAGATAAATATAAATCAATGGAGGGTTGTTGAAATAAAGTTATTATACTGTCAATTTGAGCGTAAGTATAACAATGTTGAACTTGAAATTTAATTTTGTGTGGTTGATAGCATATTTCCATTTGACTTCAGCTAGCACATATCTTTTTTTTTTCCAAAATATTTCCAAAAAATAATTCTGGTAATTTCATTAATCAAGCAAAACTAGTTAAATGAGGTACATATTACATTTGCTCCACATAGCCTGCATTAAAAGGAAAGGCAGGTCTGGTATATTCTTTAATATCATAGAAAAAGTGCTAAGATCCTGAATCTATTATCTAGTCATAATCCAAAAACCAGGCCCATGAGAACCTTGAACTACAACACCAAAGCACATGATGATCAAAAGTTTGGCAAACACAACACAAGAAAAAATCAGAAAGGAGTGGGCATTGTATCCCTTCTATAACCAAACTCCCAAATGGGAACCAACAAAGTCACTAATTTCTATATTAGTATAAACCAAGATCACTATGAACATTTGCTTCTGATATTACTATGAACCAAGATCGCATTGACCTGACAATATTCTAACATTACTAGTTCTGGAAAAACTTGTCAGTGTTTAACTTAATGGACTTTGAACAATGCAAAATTTGCAGTATTATTGAAAATGCCTAATGGCTCTATTCAAAAGAGCAATCCATTCTGACATCTCAAACGATGGACCTGATTTATTCACAATTGGGATACTTTGTATGAGGTTTTTCCTCATGCTTTTCACTCCTGGACTCAACAATCTTATGCGTGTCCAGTTCACTTTGCCATGGTAGTGGAAAACTTTATTCATATCTTGATTGGGTAACATGGTTAGAAACAAATCACACTGTTTCATTTCTTGTCAATGTATGATATGTAATTTTCTTTTTTGGGTTTAGTCGATATGCAGTATGGCATTTTCCTCATTTAAGGTAAATTTGTTATGGACGTGGAAGTCACATAGCATTTAGACAGTCTTTGCCTTTTTCTGCATGTATATTTCATATGGAAATTCTGTCAACCCAAGAAGCACATATTGTAATACATGTTTTCTAACTGTACAATGTACAATTGTGTTATTGAGGGTTCGGATGACAGTGTTGACACAATGACTATATATGTAAGGGAATTTTGCACCACATCATAGAAAATCAATTGTGCCATCATTTATGAACGCAAAGATGGAAGCAAGAGAATTGCAATTGGCACATACAGGATCGAAGGGGGTTGAGTAGGCATTTGTTGCAACCAGAACACCCTCAACTTGCGCACATGAACATATTATTTAATATATTGAACAATATAATATATATGTGTACAACAAAAAAGTTGCACAAAGTTGTTGAAGGCATTTTTTTTGTGTAAATCGTTGTTGGAGGTGTATATGTATAAGTTGTGGAGCTAGATAGTTTCTTGAGATCCTGTACTATGTCTGTTCACAATTTTGTTACAAATGTTGCTTGGGTTGTGCGAAAGGTCCTTTATTTAACATCTCCTTTCTTGTTATATTTTTGAACAACATAATTGGAAATTGCCATTTATGCAATTATTGTTCCATTGAGGAAAATAAATCTGCATAGGTGTTGAACAATTGTAGTTTCACTATGGAACAATTCAATAGTTATCTAAGATGTCTGAGATATATGAGCATGTCAATGCAAAGGAAAAAAAAAAAAGGTATGGAAAAAAATACCATTGCCTTGTTGTTGCCTGAGTTTCCATCTTTTATATGGAGAATATGTTGCGAGCCAACTTTTCTTGCAAATGTGACAGTTGCGCCAATGGTTCCAATTGGGTAAATGTTATTGTTCTCTGCAAATTGTTTGATTGTTGTGTCTGGTATGAAATGATATTCTGAGCAAACCGCGGGAACTTTTTCGACAAAAATTGTTTCATTGAGAAATATAATTTGATCACAATCACCACGTTCATATACTATTTTCGGTAATATATTTAAATTTGTAATGGATATCCCATTACCTGGAAATATCTTCTCTGCATGTTTCTAGACAAGTTGTGTAGGGATATTCAGTGTAATTGTCATCATGGCTTCGTTGGTTGTCATGTTTGCATGCATAATTCATCTACTTTTGTTCGCCTTGTCTAAGTAGGTGCTATACATGACCATTATGTCTCCGATGAAAAGTTGTATGGTTTGGCGGATGTTCAAGTATTCTATTGATAGTATATTGGGTGGTATAAGTTTAGACCTGGTGACATCTTTTTTGAATAGGAAAAGTGATGTGAATGACAGTTTGTATATATATCCTCTTATTTTTGTTTGTTTGTTTGTTTGTTTGTTTGTTTTTTGTTTTGCATCAATGTACAAGTAGATGCACAATTTGGATAAAGTATGCAGGTTAGAGTTTTGTAACCATACCTCTTAATCTCTAGACCTTGCATTATGTTGGGTGTTTCACTTGTACTTGTCGATACTTCTTGTGAACTAAAAAACATGTGTTGTAAATGACATAAACATATTTACCATGGCATAGTAGAATAAATAACTGAGGACATGTGTTTCTTAAACATAGCAAGAGCATAATCTATGAATCTTTACCTTTGGCCTTGTCGTTGTGTTGATGTTTGCAATGATTGACTACTCATGCCCATGTCACTTGCCCAACTTTTTCTAATGCAAACATGTGTACATCGAACATGAAAACAAATAAATATGTATACGCATTGTATATTGTTCATAATTGATATGGATGTACATTAAGCACATGCATTGTGTTTGATTTAGTATTATTGTTGGTATGCCTTTTGGAAGATTGTACTTCAACTTCCTCAACTGTGGCACATAAGGATTCATCCTCTTGTTCAACTAGTCTGGTTTTTTTCAATGTAGCAATGCAGAGAATACAATGGACATGAAGCCAAGTTGCTATGTAGGAACACATGTAAAAAAGATGGAATATAATTTTATTTATTTCAATGTCGCAGCACATAAAATACAATTGACATGAAGATAAGTTAATATATAGGAAGATATGTAGTATCTACATTAAAAAAAATGAGTTGCAAATCAGTAGAATAAATATACACAGAATAAATGAAATACAAAGCAACAAAATACGGAATATGGGTAGAAGTATGCACCTTTGTATGTCTTCTTCCACATTTCTGGTTAAGAGTTCTTTGTCTTGTCCAGTTTTTTTGTTTTCTTCAATGAAGGAAAGTACAAAATACAATGAACATGAATGAAAGTTGGTATGTAAAGAAAACAATGAATATTTACATATAGTAAACTAGAATCAAAGGAATAGAGTAACAGATATTGTTAGAAGCATGTACCTTTTGTTTTTCTTGATCCATGTATGTGTCTATATAGAATTTTTTCTGTCCAAAATCTATTACAAACCAGAAAAAACTAAGAAGTTGGATGATTCTAGTTGAATAATTTGGTTTTGTGCAACAAGTTAGCTAGATATGATTTGAGACATAGAAATATGATTTTGTAATATGCTTGATGTATATTTCAGAATTCAAGTACGATGAAAATTGTATCGTGATCAGACCAACATGTGTCTAAGATAAAGAGGATTTATTGTTAAATGGGCACATTTGACCATACATGGTCAATAAGTGAATTTTGTACTTGGTTTATCTTATCCAAAAGAAAGAAGAGACTGTAATTGCACATGTAGTTTTCCAATTCTTTTGTTCTGGCATTATTTTGTAGCATGTCAATATTGAAGTCTCCTAGAATGATAATGGTTTCGTTAAGATGTAAATGTTGTAATGCATTTGAAACAACATTCAATATATTGGGCAATGTTGCATGCATAGCGGCATAGAGATTCAATATTGCAATTTCTGATTCATGGAAGATTACTCTTGCCAACACCATCTCAACATTGTTTTCTTCGAAATGCATATGCTCCAAAATTGTTACATGTTTTTTCATTAATATCATCACTCCATGTGTAATGTAACTTGATATGCAATTGTGATTTGGAAATTGCTTGTTTTGCATTCATAATGTCATGTATGTTTCCTGCAAAAACAGAATATCGGATTGCATTGTGTCATAGTCATTCAATATATCAACCATATGTGCATGTAGGATGCTCATGTTAAGTGAGAGAATTGATATAGATGTGTTTGTTTGTATGGATTGGTAATCATATTGTAGATGCCATTTTGCGTTAGTACTAAGGCGTTTCATCTCAATATAAACTTTATGTTTGACTTTGAAGTTATCTTTTGTAAGAGCGCTTAGCAAACACAAGAAATCTATGCTTTTGACACAGGACAATGTTGTGTACACAATTCCATGTATTCGAATTCCAGCAGGTTCTAACACAACACTATCAAGTGTTATCCCTTGTGATATATGGATTGTACATGCACATGCAAGTTTAATTGGAAACTATTTTCGAATCTTCAGTTGACCTGTCTTTGCCGATGCCGATACTAGTTTTGATATTCGTAAGATAGGTGTCCAATCACGCACAGTGTTTGAAATATATAGATAAGCTAACTTGTTTGCTTGTCGGTGGTCAATATGCAGCTTATGGAACTTAATCTAGAGGACATCAAATTTTTCTGTTTTGGTATAATCTTTGAGTATTCCATCTACACCACTCACCAAGACATCCTGTGAATCATAGTTACGGGCATATATTTCAACTAGCATGTCTAATTTCAGGACAAGTTGCAAAGGCAAAGTGGTTGTATGTTGATGGCATGGTACATTGCCATGGTTGTCTTCTTCAAGCTCAATTGAATTGATGATGCTATCATCGCCAGGCATGAGCGATAGCATGTACTTGTTATGCATTGCAACACCCCTATTCTTGTAGAATAGGTAAGGGAAGGTTGGGTCTGTTAGTGCAGGTCCCATGCACCTTGAATTGACATATGTTAAGTCATCATATGTTTGGTTGTTTGTCTGCATTCTATTCAGAATTGCAATAAATGTTTCATCTGTTTGGCACATTGTAGTATGTAATTAAAAACATTTTATATTGTCTTTCCAAAAGTCATGCGTCATTGCTTGCATATTGACCGTAGGTTGTTCAAATATTAGATAATCTTGGATGGGTTGCGCCTGGTAAAGATCCCCACAGAATATCATGTCAATGTCCCCAAAGTATTTGGTGTGCACATGTTTTATGTTTCTCAGTCGATTTTCAATGGAATATAAGAAGCGACTTCCAATAAAAGATGCCTCATCTATGAAGACAAGTTGTAGTTCGTCATAAAGCTTAGACAAGGTATCTAACATTTCCTTGTTGACTGGAAGAAAATGTGACTTGTTAAAAGGCATTAAAAATGCAAAGTGGATTGTTGTTCCACCTGCATTATATGCATCTTTTCTTGTATATGCAACTATTAGTACCTTTGGTTTCATAGGGTCAGTCGAATTATTTGAATCATAGATTCGTATAAGAATTTGGAATAGTGCTTTCGCTGTGAATGTCTTGCATGTTCTTGCCCCGCCTATAAGGAACAAGTGCATAGGAGTGTGCATGTTTAAGAATTTTTTAATTGCAATTTCCTTTAGGATTGCTTGTTGTTCTCAATTCAACAATCGTCTAAATCTGTAGTATTCATTATTTTCAATAAAGAAAGGATGTTTTGTGACTTGAAATCCAAGATTTATACATTTTTCAATGGCGGCTGCTCGAGGAAAAGGAAAAGTTGCTTGCAAGTTGTAGGACTAACATAGAGTTCTAGTTGTTTTATGGTTTGTTAATGTCTCGTCAACATTGTCAGGGTTTTCTAGTTCATGAACTGCACTTTCTAAATCATCCCATGTTGGATTGACATTGTATGTAAATCTAGATTCATTGGTTTGTGTTGTAGTCTCATAAGCAATATATGCAGCTTCCCATGTAGGGAAGTTACGTTTTAATGTGTTTTCATTTTGATAAAATGGAACGTACACCAATAGTTTTTCTCTACAATAGTTTTCATAGTCGATGTGTTTGTTATATTTGACAAAGCGTATTACATTTGTTTTTTTTCTTTTTGATATGGGTGTACCATTTTTTTTGTAATGCAATACGAACTCTGGAAGGAACGTATGCTTAATAGGAGATGGACAATGAAGGTAATAATCAATAATAGAGCGACATATCACGTCCTTTGAATTATCAGGCTCTTGTTCTAGCAAACATGGTGGTTTAAGCACGAATGTGTGTTTGTCAAGTGGAGATGTTTTTATGAAGACACATTTCCTTGAACTACAGTTCAGAGGTAGGGAAAGTGCAATGTGGACTGCTTGTTGAGGATACATTTGTTGAAGATTAAGTAATGTATTTCCAAGTGTACGTATCATTTGCATAACATCAATATGACTTTTTTCATGTTCTATGCATATTATTATGAATGCACTTGTCATAGATTTGTCAACCTTTGTCATGTACGAGGTACAATACGTTGTTGCAGCATATGCATTGAGGACATACTGTGCATCTGTATTTGCAGTCCACATAATTGGCATGTCCTTGGAGAAACTGTTGCTCCAAATATGTGAAAGTTTTTGTTTAAGGAAAATTGTTGGTTGTTTAAGTGTAGATTGTATCACCTGGATGTACTCATCTTCAGTTAGATTTAGTTCTGCCAAGAATTCTTTGAAGTTCATTAAGTCATCGAAGTCTCATTGTTCTAGAAATGTGAACAAAGATTTAGATTTCTCAATGATAAAATTGTCCTCTAAACTAATTGGTTCTATGATTCTTGTTGTTCTCATTGGCGGCACAGGGAAGTTGTATATGCAATGTGAATTTTTTCGGTTTTTACAGCTTCTTGTATGATAATGTCTATGAACTTTGGCAAGTTATGGATCCAAGTGATATGTGTTGCATTTTATGTATTTGTCCAGAAATTGCTCGATTTGTGAGTTGTTTTCATTTCCATAGACCGATGCACCCTCTATCCATAACAGTGTGAGGTCATGCTCACTCCCTCTATGCTAGAACTCAGCCATAAAATAGTAGTCTGATATTTTTCCAAAGAATGGTTCATCATGACATATCGATTTCCTCAAAGCATTTATTTTATGTCTATAGTCACGAGTACATGTCACTAGGTCTTTTCTTATGAGGTAGTCGATGTCATCATTTTCCAATGTATCAGTTTGTTTTTTCCTTTTCTTGTTCCTATACAATGCAGACATCGTAGCCACCAACAGATCCTAGTGATGCTCTGCACTTGTAAATGTGATGAAAAATGTTTGGGTTCTCAATTGTCAAATCATTGCAAATATATTTTTCTTGTTTTGTTGCAAGTAGTTAGGAGAGATGCAAATGTTTTTGAAATCTATGTATCCAATATCAGATTTTAGGATTTTTTCTAGGTTTTCTTTGTACTTGACATCTCTGGCCAATAAATTTCTTCCTTGTAGTTGGCCTTTTCTTATTCATACCCACATGCAAGAGAGAACTTGCTTAATTATTATGCGCATTAAAAAAAAAAAAATGTTATGTGACAAGAGAAGTGACCGCTTGAATGTAACAGTTCCCATCGAACTATTTTTGGTAGTTGAATCATTTTGTGATGTCACTGGGACGTGTATCTCTATAGAGCAGTGTTAGGAAGTTCATTTCCTCAACAAATTTGTTCTTGAATATTCCAAGTGGACGTTTCCCTTCAGTAGGTGCAATTTTGGCAATCTTGTCTTGCAAGTCATGAATGTGTTGTGAGTCAGTGAATCCATGTATCAATGTTTCAACAGGTCTTTCATTCTTTGATTCATAGCTTGTATCAAATTCACTAGTAGTGTCAAAAGTTTGTGCAGAGTTTTCATTTTCTTGTTCAAGAACATTGTTCCAGTTATCATTTATACAAATGTTGTGTGCTTTGTACAGGGCCATGGGACATAATTCTTTTAATGCTTTCATGACAATGTGCACACGAACTTTACTTGTCTGGTATGGATTCTTGTATTGAAAACGTCTTTTGAGAGCTACAACAATTTTCATTATAGCGCTAATGAATTGTGGCAGGGATTTTTGCACAACATCTAGTTGGACAGGAACATTAATAATTGATCATGTTAGGCCCATTTGGGGTCGTTTATAGCCCCAGGGTCTGATTTGTGCAAATGAAATTCATAGAGACACAAGTCTCTCTTGAATTTATGTCAGTGTACTTACATATGGTAGTGGTGTGTTACATCTTATTTGGTCAGGTGTTGCAAAGTGTGGCGATTTTCCATTTTCAAGTGATCGTTTGCACAGAAGACAAATATTGCTACTAGAAAATTTTCTATCATTTAGTGTCAAGCTGAGGTATTCTTTTTACAAGTATGGGTCAAAGACTTAGTGTTTTTTGTGAAATTCAATTCCTCTCAAATCACACATGCAATGGAAGGAGTGTCTTTAATTTGTTTCATATAGATCGGTTTTGCATATCTCTTCCATAGACAAAGATGCATAGTAAGTGTTTGTTGGTTTTCAATGATACCAGTGCATGGTGTTGGCTCTAGGCTACAATATGTGATTTTTCCGTCTTGGTCAATATCATGACCATTGTGGGATACATACTTGCACCTATTTCTCTCACATATCTATTTTTTCAACATGTGGTAGGTTAACTTATGGTTGCCACTGGAAACTAGTTTCACTTGTTGACAAGCCATGTTGAAGGTGGAATCGACATTTGTTATGAGAATTTACTCCTCACCATTTTGATGGTGCAAACGGTGATGTTCTTTGTCATTGGACATGTGATGTTTTTGTTCAGCAGAAAGTGCGAAAATGAGAGCGTGTTGTGCATGCACAATTTTTTTTAGGTTGTGATATGTGAGTTTGTATTTCTTGGTCGAGATCCCTTTCACCTCATGATGACCAATTGTACAACCCAGAGGTCTAGAAGGAAGTGCAGCAATGCATTTATTTCTTTCATGTATGACCTTTTTCAAGTTGTGATAAGTCAGTCTACGTTTTTTGTTTAAGCTATGTATGACCTGATAACAATTGGGATGAGTTTCATCCTGATTAGACAGTATTTGACACTTATGCAGATTCGATGTAGTTTGGGTGGCATGGACAGTGGATCTTTAAATGGAAGTATTTCTTATTAAAGGATGATAATGGATGTGTGGCGTATATGTTTTCGACGATATGATGTCAATTGTCTGATCGTAGTTTGAATCAATACAATAGGAATGAACAATAACATCTGATAGGGTTGACTAGACCTGGATACTTACTCTGAATATGATAGATATCCATTGTAAACAAAATGTGCCACCCTCTACATTTCCTTTCTCATATGGGATTGCCATGTTTACAAGGTATTGTTTCCAACTTCCAGTTATCGACATACTTTCTATGAGATATGGTAAAAGGTGTTCATGAAAGAAGTTAAACGTATGTTGACTGCCACTTATAATTGCATTGCAAAATGATTGCATCATGTAAAGGTGCGGTGAGTCCACATCAAACTCTGTTTCTATCAAATAGAAAATTGCATTGAACAGACTATCTCCACAGGTAGATGTAATAGTTGTTGCTATAATCCATGGGAGTGTATATGATGCATAATTCGTTTCCAATGAGATTAAAGGTCTTTGCAAGTGAGGGACAAGTAAATACCAGGTCCTCCAAGATTGCGTATGGATAATTTTCTATAGATCAGTGGTTCATAATGACCACTTAGAGGATTGGTATCATGGAACAAGATGCAATATGGATCCCTAGATGCAGTTTTGTTGAATAGTACATATCTTCTTTTCTTGTTAATGACTGAATTCCAATTGATATATTCAGTCACTTGGCTAACCACCATATAAAAAATGTATCTCCCCAAAGTCCCCTCCCATGTAGGCAAAGTTGCAGATGCAGACAACCGCATCTTTGAAAAATACGTACTAACATCATGTATTCCATGCAATTGGAAAAGAAAATCAGATGCCAATTCGTATTGATACGACTCTAATGCCTCAACGTTGCCATTTTCTAAATAGACCAAGAAATAATCTATCAATCCATTGCGCAACTCGGTCAAGGAATAACTAAAATGCAATAGAACTTGAAATGCATCGAAGAGGCAATCTCCCACAGTATACGAGAATGTATCTAATCTAAAAATCCATTGTTATGTGATGCAGGAGCATCTCAAGCGAGCCAGCGCAGAGATAAAAGACAGCTGGAAAAGCGCCCAGCACAAATTTTGAAATGTCTTGTATCATTAATGAAGCCATCAAGTGGAGGCACACTTGTAAAATGTAAACGGACCTTGAGCGATCCACTCTCGTCCTTAGTAGGTAGAAGGAATTTATGGTAGTTAATACAAGTAGATGGAATTTAATTATAGATTAGACAGTTTAAGAGCGAAAGAGGGAAAACGGGATATAGACACCCTCATTGTGTAATTGTAACATAGAAGGAGGATGCCAATTGAGAGCATAGAGCATAGAAGAGAAGAAACATAGAGCTGTGTAGCCGAATTCCATGTACAAAAGTTCTGGATTAATACAAGAAGGCTTTGATTCAGACTCATGGTGTTCAAATATTCTCTGTGTATGCATTTTTGAATGTTATGCTCATGAATGTTTTACTCTTTCTRTCATGCAATTKCTTTTATGCTATGTATGAATGATTTCTTGTTGAATGTTTGAAATCTGAGAGGAAAGGGAAAAGGAATGAGTTTCAATTGTTTCTCTATCTGAGCAAGAGTTCCTGCAAGGAGTGCAGTTGAATTGTCCACAAGGAGTGCGTTGACAAAGGGTTCAGAGGTTTGTCTCTGAAATCTCAGGAAAGATAGCTTTTGTTCTCATTCCCTCAGAAGTGCAGTTGGGCACAGRAGMCATGCAAGGTGTGCGTAGAGTCRAGGGAAKTTCAACACTTGGAAGTGTTTGGAGGTCTKCYATAAGGAGTGCGTGCAGGAGTCCTCTTCAAGAYWCAGAGTTGGAGAAAACCCAGAAGGGATAGAGTCTCCACATTCGTCRAAGGAAGCACAKGAAGTTTGGGTCTTGGAATAGTGAGAAGGTGTTTCAAGTTGGGTCGCAGGCAGTTAAGTACTGTGGAAAAGCACTTGGTAAAAGGTTGCAGAAGTCCTTGTGAAGGAAGGAGACGGATAGTCGGAATTCTCTTTGGAGAATTCGCAAAGTCCTGTGAGCCGTCAGATCTCACGGAGGAGCAGGGGAGTTACGGCGAGTGCTTTCGAGGGGTTCAAGCTCAGAAGGAGTAGAGTCGTAGATTCAAACCACAGGAGCCGTTGGATTTACCCGTGGAATTCTATTTCGGGGTTTCGTAGATTGAAGTCCCAAAATTTGTGCAACAGGACTCGCGAAATCACGAAACGCGAAGTCCCGAGAGTGAAAGGATTGTGTGGGCCACAGAATCAGCAGGGTGGACAGGTGGTGCACTATCGACACGGGAGTCAAACTCCGTTGACCATTTCGGGGTTTTGTGGGGTGAAGACCTAAATTCTTTGCATTAGGATTCGCGAAATCGCAAAGTCCGAAGTCTCGATGGAATGAGGGGTTGTTGAAAAGTCAAGGCTTGCAAGTGCATCAGAGTTTCGGTAAATCAGGTTTTAGGAGTCGGGGAGATGAGTTACTTGGCATCGCAACCGTCGAAATCGCGATAAGGAGAAATCCGAAATAGAAAGAGAAAAGGTCAAGCGTTGACTATTTTCGGGTTTTCGGAGATTGAGAAACAAGTCGCTTGACCACCGGATTCACGAAAGTGCGAAGTCCGATCTCCTGAAGTATAAGGGAAAATTTCTCGAAGTTAATTGTGGGTGCAAGTTTCCCGAAAGGGAAATAGAGGATCCATTTCTGAAAGCTCTTTAGGCCAGTGTAGGAAGAAATATCCTGAGTACATGACCTTCCAACCTGCGGGTTGAGGAGGGGTTGCGTCATTATGCAATACCTGATCGATGTTGTCTTGTATAATGGAGTCTGTATCTATTTGATAACACTCAACATCTATTATTTGCTTCATATTTTAAGTTGTGATTTTCAAGATGTTTCTTAGCTATGTTTAGATAATATGCAAATAGGAAAAAGAAAAAAGAAAAATATAAGTTTGAAACTGCATACCAATTCCGCTATGTATCCTTCAACCTTCTTCATGTCAAATTCAATGCCCAGTGGTTGCTATAGCATATGAAAAACAAACAAAGCTATAGTGAGCATTGAACCATATAGAAGAGATAATGCAAATTAAACAACACTATAGATTTTCTCAGTACAAAGACTGAGTATTTAAGACATATAATTTTTTAACTTATTTTAGGTGTGCATATTATAAGCATTTCGATAGCCATTGTATATAGATTTGAAATCCTATTCATCATTTATTTTCATCCCCACTCTTCACAAATCAACACTAAACAGATCTGAAATGACTTGTTGATGTCTCCCACTCAGAAAACTCACATAGATGGTCTGTCAGATAAACAAAAGCGGAAGAACTAGGCATTATGGAATTTTACCACATGAACAAACCCATCACATAGCACAACTTATTAAGGTTTCAATTATCTTACAAGATGAAGAAGATATTCTAATATGTTTCAATTAGCTTACAAGATGAAGAAGATATTCTAAAATTGGGCACTGGGAAACTCATTCTGAGACAGATCAGTGAACTACCCATTCAATTTACAAATAATCATTTCCACAAGACGAGGTACATATATGAAAACAATGATGGAATATGCTTTGGAAGACCCAAAGTCTGGCTTAAAACCAACAACTATATGTGGTTTTTCCTCAGAGAATAAAATCTTACCCTGTCATAACCTGCAAAGAAGGGATGGCAAGGTCCTCGTAGATGCTTGCTCCGCAATGAACTCTATGAATTCGATTGGAAAATCCATTTGCATTTCCATTTTACAAAGAGATATGGTATGATGTCTAGGACATGAAAGTGGAATATGTGATTGGAAGAGGACAGCCTGAAAAATGCACCAAACATATGGTTTCAAGAACAAAAATATGAGGAGAACATCCCATTTCCTTTTTTATATGTCACTATGGTTGTGACAGAGGTGGGTTTTATATTCAACATTGACATTCAAAGGTGACAAGCTTTCTTTTTCAACACTTTTTGGGGATAGAAATACACTCATGTTTCTTTGGTCCCAATAGTCACATATAAGGATGTTTTGCAAGAGAATTTTCACTCAGGTATTATTTCTAGTTTTTTTTTTACATTTATTTTGGTTTTCAACACTTCCTAGTATTGAAAATTCTTACCTGCAAACTGCAAATAGTAAACAACAAACAACAAATAGGAATGAAACCATGGTACTGAAACTTGCTCATGAATGGGGAACAACAGAAGCACAGTTCCAATTGTGGGTGCATAATCTCAACCCTGCAAACTGCAACAACAGGTCCAACTGTGGATGTAGGACACCAACCTTGCAAAGTTGAAGCAAACAAGGGTGCGGGATTTCAACCCTGCAAAGTGCAAGAACAAGTCAAACTACGGGTGCAAGACTTCAACCTTGCAAAGTTGAAGCAAACAAGAGCAAGCAACAAACAACAAACTAGTGAGCAAGCACCAAGAGGACCAACTGCAGCTGCAGGACCTCAACTTTATAAAGTTGAAGCAAACAACAATAAGCAACATCCAGCGAACCAACGATCAAGTTGCAACCAGTGAACCAGTAATGTTGGTGGAGAAAAATATTGCCCAAATTTACTGCAGACAAGATTGTATCCAAAAATTTGAGGAAAATGTATTGTGATGGGCTTGTTAAGTAAACATTTAAGGTTTCTAGGCCTATTAAGCAAACATTTAAGGCTATCAGGACTGTTTAAGGGCCTCGCGCTATGTAAACATTTAAAAAAGAATGTAGTGTGTTAGGTCTGATTACGTACTAAATAATAAAAATGTCTCTTTAAGTGCTTAATAATAATAATAGTTCAAACAATAGAGATTATGCAAAAATTTATAGTCAAAGGACAAACTAATATGAAGTCAACTAATAATAAAACTGAGTGTCGATGCTCAAAACTTTCGATATCTAAACATTTAAATAAAAATAATAAAAATTCAAAAAGACTGTAGATGATCAAAACTTTGTATATGTTAACATTTAAAACAATGGGAATAACGAAGCTCGCAATAAGACTTTGAATCTATTCTCCAATGAGATCATGACATATAAGGTTTTTTTTATTATATAAAAAATATTGTTTTTGGTTCTCTAGTTCGAACAAATGAGATTATGCAAAAATTTACAGTCAAAGGACAAACTAATATGAAGTCAACGAATTATCGATCGTTGTAGTCCCTCTACGCCTTCGGCAGTGACTAATAAGAAAACTAGATTAAGTCTTCCCATCAATTCCCATGACATCTTTGGTAGAAGGTTCACACGTGAATCCAACATCACATCTTTCAACTCATATCCCCCCATTGCTATGATCATTAAAATCGCTACACGTTATATATTTCTTCTTTTTTATGTACATATTATTTCAATCTAGAAGGGGTACATTAATCTAGTATCGTTGTTCTAAGGTAGGCGTTGATCTTGTCAAAATTTCTAGCTTTTTTGATAAATTCTCATCTCCCATCAAAACTATACAATGTTTTAAAAAATGACTTACTTGTTGTTTTGGAATTATCTATCTATTTTTATCTTTAACAAATGCTTCAACATTGGTTGACTAAATATGGATTCATCCTACATTGCTTCCACTACCTTGTGAACGAACTACGTTTGTTTAATTGGGTTAGATCTTTGTACTCTTAGCTGCATCTTTCTAGTTTTACTTTCCAAAATAGCATTTGCATGATTTCCTATATGTGCACCACATCGAATAACAATGTTTACTATAGGTGTATTATTTGTCTTTTGTAGTAAGTATGTTAACATTTCTCCTTTTCTCTTGCAATTTGTTTTATCAAATCTAGATAAATATAGATAATTTTCGATTAAATGATCAATGTTGTAACAATTTCAACACACCACCACTTTGGATTTAGGGTAGTTTATAGAGATAGATTAAACTATCTAGAATTAAGCAAATAATAGGGAATTTTTTCCCTACATTCTTGTCTTATGGGTTGTTTTCTTCTTCTAACTATTTTTCTCTATGTGTTAGCTTCAGTTTCCTCTTGTATAATGAAATCATTTTTTGTCAAATTTTTACATAGAATTTGCAGTGTTTTATAGTTATTTACATTCTTACAAAACTCATAAATCACTACATTTATAGAAGTTGGATATATTTTCAATATAAGGTAGTGAATTTCTTCATTTCCAAATTGTTTTCAAGTTTTACTCCTCCAAGAAATAGATTGGATGTGCTCACTATCGTTGTTTGAATTTGTTATCAAAGGGAGCTCATTTCTATAATGTCCTTCGAAACTACAAATAGTGGGCCATACCCCCACCTATGTTTATCTCTGATAATTCTTGTAGTGGATTTGACTAGATAGTTATATGATTCTATACATATGTAAGTGCAAATGGGGGTTCTACAAATGGTCTTGTTGATTCTAATTTCATTGGAATATCTAAAACTCATCATACACTTGTGATATTTTACTACAAAAGTGAGATTCTAATGTGTATGGAAGTAGTCTTCTAATGAACCATTATCTGTGTTAAATACATCGAATTCAGAATGATAATTTCTTAGTAAATCTTTACAACATTGATCATAGTTTTAAATTGACTCTCTGGGGTGCTTCTTGATCTCTTCTAACTTGGCTATTCCATGTTGTTCAAATTTGGGCTCCTAAAAATCATTAAGTCTCTCCTTATATCATCCAATATCCCAATGGTTCCAAAAGGTGCATTTTTATTGTATTGTATGCATCATTAAAGTGCATGATCTGTAAAAGTGGTCTTGAACTACACACTTTTTTTTTTTCATTTGTTACTTTTTTTATAAACCAAATTGCTTCACAAGTGAACATATGCTTCTTTGCATCATGCTTCCCTTCCTCGTAATACAATGGTATTATTATGATATAACTTATACTTAGTATTGTCATCTTTGTCAAATTAATTCCCTAATGATAAAACTTATACTTATTGTTATCATGTTTGTAAAATTCAAACTCCTTGATCTAATTATAGTTATACTCATGTTATCTTCTTCTTAAACTTTCAAGGTTTCTTCTATCTCTTCTACTATTTCCATATTAATTGAAAATGGAATTGAATTTACATCACTGTCAAAATAACAAGGGGAAGATATTATGAGGAGTTTATTTCTTTTTCCCATAGCCTTAATCCACTGGTATTTTTTTTATTCAACTTATGTAGGTTCAAAATATTTACTATAACTCAAGTTTCACAATAAATTCTTGGCTAATGATCCACACATGTATTTCCCTAATCACCCTGTCTTTGATTCCTTCTAAGGGTTCTTGTTTGTTTAGCCTCACTAAAAGAGGAAATCTATCGAATGTAAAATTGTTATATGTAATTTTTCAATGTGTATGCAAAATGAAAATCGATAGTGCACACACTTTCCTTCCAACTCGTGCAACTTCTTAATCTTGTTTTGATACCAAATTTAAGAAAACCTATTGAATGGAAAATTGTAATATGTAACTTTTGAGTATGTCTGTAAAATGAAAATTAATAGTGCACACACTTTTTTCCAACTCCTACAACTTTTTAAATTTTTTTTATACCAAATTTGTGGTGCTTCTTGTCTTATGTTTATATTGATCTCTATTTGTCTTAACAAACCATTATCCTAATAAATTAAGAAATTGCAAATAACATTTTTATTTCTCTCAACAAACCATTATCCTTATCCTAACAAATTAGAAAATTACAAATAAATCTAAAAAATCTTATGCTTATTAAAAAAATATGTACTTATCTCTCCACAATTAGTTCAAATTCATCTTTACACAAATTCCATTTGTTGCCCTTCCAAACAATGTTGTATATCTTCAAGAACCCTTCCAAACAATGTTGTATATCTTCTCTTGAAGGCCTCCATAACATTCTCCATAACCTAATCGTTTGCTTTAAAAAAAAAAAATCCCAAGTCTTAACAACAAAACCAATTTTTAATATTAAAATATAAATCATAGGTTGTAGATTTAAGCAGCCATATAAAAGTCTCATTTATTCCTTCTAAATATTAGCATAATCAACTTTTAATACTAAAATATAAATCTTAAAAGTCTCATTTATTCCTTCTAAATATTAGCATAATCAACCTTTAATACTAAAATATAAGCCTTAGATTTAAAGCTTATGGATAACAAATAATCTCATTTATCTTAAAAATATTAACATTTTCAATATTTCAAAATATAAGGGTGTCATTGAAAATGTCTTCACCAAACAAAGATACAAATGAAATACATGCCAATCTAAGAAAAAATACAATCTTCACCCAAAACATAAATATTTGAATTTGAATGTTTAAAATATTATATATAATAATAATAATAAATTTATGGTTTTTAAAATATATATATTTTTTTAAATTATAAAATTTGTTTTTTATTTATTTTAAAATTGTTAATTATCATATAATAAATAATAATAATCTATTTTTAGGGTCACAACCAAGCCACATCAAATTGGTGTATGAGATTTCTTTGTTTGTGGGACAAGGGTCTCTCTCCGCTCAACGATTTGATTGATAAAATCTACAGAGGTATGCATACCCTACCTCTCTCTAGATTTGAACTTGTCACAACTTTTTATTATAAAATTTAAATAAACAAATATTTTAACATCAAAATTGGACTATATAATTACTGGTGAAATCACAACATTTTATTACTTTAATTGCATTTTTAAATATATAAATAGATTCAGTACCCTTTACAACCCTTGCAACACCTAAATTATACACAGTTAACAACTCAAATTTATGATTCTAACATTCTTTACCCAAAAATATCATTAAAAAAATCCAAAATATAAAACTTTTAAACTACAAATTTAGAATCTTGCAAAACTTGAAAACTCCATTATACCTTTATGGCAGTTTATGGGGTAAATAAGATTTGCATATCAACCAAAGTACACTTGACTTTTCTGATGCAATTAGGACAACGTACTAATTAGGGTTCCTTGGACGGCGCCAACCGACTTTATGGCGGTGAGGCGCATTTTCTCTTCGTCAAGTTTTCTCTTCGTCAAATGTGTCATATTCACATGAACACATTATACCAACCCAACCAAATGCTCATTGCCCCCTTTCTCTGCACAACTCGTGCATCCCTAAGCACGAGAAGCATGTGAGGGATATCTGATTTCAACTATAATATCACAACGTTAAAGAATTAATTATTCCAACCAATTTATTCAACGTTAATACCTGATTTCAGATCACAACGTTTTGTTCACCATCATCATTATAACGCACATCACTTAATTATTCCAACCAATCTATTGGACTTGTTGATTCTAAAATATATTCAAGATTTTTTTTTGGAATTTACAATATTTAACTACTCGAATTAATCTACTAAACTCATCCACTCTAAAATATTTGGAACAGGCTCTAGCCCATTCTTCTTTTTTTTCACTATTTTTTAAAGTTAGTCTACTTCTATATTAATATAGTATGAAAAATGTTAAAGGAATAGTTGTTTGAGGCTTACCATGAAGGAAACTAGAATTTATATCATTCCCCAAGGACATTTCAAGTTTGTTTGAATCACTATGTATACATTTGGTTCAAAACCTCAAGTGTAACATAGTTAAATAAAATGAGCATAAAAATAGACAAGTGAAACCTGAGTAAAAACTAACGACAACATGATCATGATGGAGTTGGTTTAGATAGGTCTGGTTGACTAGAAGTCTCTAGCTCCTTAGTTTGTCAATCACTTCTTTCCTTTGTTCATCTTCTATGATAATAGGGTTGGAGTTGATCCATTGTGAACTTGGGGTTCCAATTACCTCCGTCGTTTTCTTGTCTTTGTCTGGCTCCCACTTTGAAACCTTGAAACTCAACCCAAAAACGACCCTGCATAGAAATGTGAATTTGGCTTCCAACATCCTTAGTCTATCTAGAGTTTTTGTCTGTTGGTTCCCCTTTTTTTCCAGTATTATAGCTATAAGCGTCTTGACAAGTTAGTAGAATTCCCTTGCACAAAAAACCTTTGTGTTCCTAGACTTAGAGAAGCCAAAATCTGAGACCCAATCTTGAAATTCGTCTTTGTTTTTTTTTTGGAAGTCTAAAGGCCTTTTTTCCAGACCAAGCCTACTAGACTACCCACCTCCTGTTGAATGTATGGATGGATACCTTGACTGAAAATATGCTTGGCTTGTTCAACAACGACTTGTTCCCTCGTGCAACGACGAGAATTGGCCTTCCTGGAGGGAAAAGATTTGGATTCCCCCCTCCTCATTGATCCTCGATGGCTTGAATTGTGGCTATTCCAAGTTGCATCATTCACCATAGCTAGCAAAGGTCATTGTATGTGAGAGGAAAAAGACCTCACAAAAAGAGAGCTTCGAACAACCTACGACCTGCAACCTTTAAAAGTCTCAGAAGCTGCCTCTTGGTCGCAACAGAGGGGAAAAAACAGCGTGAGGATTCTTGGATGAAAATCATACAAAATAAAGAAACACCCTGGATTTCCCACGCCACAGAAACCTGGTGCTAAAGACTTCAGATAAAAGGTAGACTGCAATCACAAGACCCATCGACTACACACAATAGAGTAGACATCAAAAACCTAGATGCCAACAAACCCAGCATGAAAGCCGGATTGACATAAATGAAAACTAAAATCAAGTAAGAATTGAATACAACTAGGAGAGAAAGGATATAAACTTTCCTTACTATCCAACATAGCTAGTTCTAAGGAGGGTCTGGCCTTGTGAACTTAGGATACATAGCCAACCAATTGAAGCTCCTGCATTTAAGAACTTCAACTCCACCCATAACCATCATCTCCCAAGCCATTAGCATTGCGACTTCCTTACCACCTCTCAAGATCATGGTGTTGGAGTCATCATTTAACCATAACATTATACCCCTTGTATTCGCCTCCACCACCTTAAACAATTGACGTTGAGNTTATTATTGATATTGATATGTAAGTGCTTTGTAACAATGGAGAAAACATTGTAACTTCCTTTCTAACTATCTCAGATTACATAAATGATTGAGACAATTATCAGAAATCAATTCAGTGTGTTTACTGCCTTCAAGATGCAAGAGGTTAAGCCCAAAGATTTATTACTCTTTTTTATTTTTTAATTATAATGAGAAAAAGTATTGGTCTTCAAGATTTAATCTTCAAAAGATTAAATAGAAAGATTTATCACTATTTTTTAATCACATTCGAAAAACTTATCAAAACTCAGTTATTAAATTAAAAAAAATGAAATATAACATTTATTGTAATCAAAATTCCAATTCTAATACTAAAATGCCATGATATAATAAAGAATCTAACAAAAAGATAATTTCTCTTCCATTTACGATATGAATGGCCCTCTGCAATGTTTGAACTTTTTATTAATTTGATATAATAAACATTCTATCATACTGATAATTTCGCTTGCAATCATGTATGAATGCTATTATGTAATGTTTGTATTTTTTTTTAATTAATTTCATATATTCGCAATACGATGATAAAAGTATAATAAAGATTTTAACAAAATGATAATTTCTCTCCAATATGAAACACCTTATGTAATATCCTAATTTTTTTTATTCATTTCATATGTGTGATATTTTTTATTTTTATTTTATGTTTTCGAATGAGAAGTAGTTTTAATAGCTCCCCCTAAAATTGTGGGTGAATTCATAAACATGTGATAAGTTTAATTTTCTTAATTTCTAGTTTAGTCTTGTCATGATTTACTTGAGTCGATACGATGATATCTCATATTTTTGTATTTACTGGTGTGATAACATCTTTCGATTGACCTATGACTTTATCAGTGGTGATCAATGGTATGCCAACCTTCACTAAATTTGTGGATGTTTCTTTATCACTAAATTGTTTCTTGAACTCAACTTTTGGAAAATTTTCCTTTGATACAACTTCATTAGTAATTACACTCTGATTTTTAGTTTCGATCCCTTCTATTGAGGTTTCTTTATCTTCAGTTTCAACACAATCGAGATTCTCTTCCACTCATACAACTTCATTGATAACAACATTATTTTTTTCCACTAAGGAAAAATAAACTTGATCACAAATTAGTGGAACAAAAAAACAAATGTACATGACCACAAGCAACCAGAAATACTGATACCACTCGAAGCAAACCTCTTGGTCACTTCACTTGAGCATCCATTATGACATGGACAAATCCATATATTCCTCCAGGGATAAATAATATTATTTATTATTCATGAAATACACATAGGGGTGATAAGTCATGTCCTTGGTAAAGGGCATGACTTAACATTATTACATAACTCATTATTATTACATAATTTATCATTATTACATATCACATAATTATTGTCGTATGACTATTACTACATGATATTTATTTATTAAATTACGATAATAATTGTAATATACTTTAGGTATATTAGAAAGAGGAATCAGAGAAAGGTGGTAGAAAAGGACAAGGGTGTTGAAATAATGNTGAGTGAGAGAAGGAGGGTCAACAAGAAGAGATAGAAGGGACTCATGTTTGTTATGGTTGGTCCCTTTACATGTAGAGCTTAGGTTCATTCCAAGGTAGATATTAATATTTCTACATAATCTGAAAGGAAGCAAATAATTTTTTCCTGACTAAAAGGAAGTGTGGGGATGTGATCCTGCTACAATCGAATATGAGAGTAGAGAATTGATACATGACACGACAATGATCAGCTAAAGAATTATTACATCTATAATATATTTATTTTATCTCTAGTTGTACATCATTAATGAAAAGAAAGAGAGGAAGTATCCTCTAAGTTACAATACATATGTATAAGTCCTTCCTTCCAAGGCCCCAGGGCTTAGTGAATTCTAGGGAATTCTTTGAATGGCCCCGAGAAAGTTTAGGGAATAAATTTTCATTCCTATTTCTCTAAGTTTTGTTGAATTTATCGAGCCTTCAATACACTCAACAAATAACCTTGATACAGAACGTATTGATACACTTATCTCCTCCGAGATGAAAAATTGGTATTGGAGGAGGCCTACATGGGGAAACTTCAACAGTATTTGAGAGTGTGAGAGGGAGGGAGAGAGAGACCAAGAGGGGGGATATAGAGATAGAGAGTGAGAGGAAAGGGGGAGAGAGAGAGAGAAATGGGGTAAATAG
>JZKD02S1728011.1:40623-69303 GCA_000966675.3 Picea glauca
TCATTGTAAGCGAATTCAACTTGTGCCAAAACTGAATCCCACTGGCTAGGATTTTCACCACTCAAACTTATCAATAAGTTTCCTAGACTTTAGTTCACCACCTTGGTCTTCCCATATATTTGCGGATGATAGGATGAACTTTATAGAAACTTAAAACCCAACCTTTTTCAAAGTGTCCTCCAAAAGTGACTAAGAAATATCATGTCTCTGTTAGATGTAATGCTCCTCGATAGGCCATGTAATCATACCACTTCTATGAAAAATAAGGCAGCCACTTCAATAGCATCACTTGTCTTCTTACATGCTACAAAATGTTCCATTTTTGAAAACCGATCTACTACTACCATCACATAATCATACTTCCTTTGTGTCATAGGAAATCCCAACACAAAATCGATACTTACATCTTCCCATGGTATTTCAGGTACCGATAATGGAGTCTAAAGTCCTTTATTCTAACCTCTACCCTTAGCTAATTGACAAACTAATGCAGCCCCCCCTACTCCCTCGTAGGGATACATGACCTCCCGGTCAAGGATCTTTGATTCTTTAGTCAAATGACCCTTTGAAACCTTAATGGTCTCCTTCTGTATATAAACACGGGCCCTTTCATCTTCTTGGTGCATGTCTAATAGCACCTGCAACCTTCCCTCTCGCTCTCCTACGAAATATCTGAGTACTAGGCATTAGATCCTTTTTATGATAAGCCCCCTCTTGATGTGACCTTGGGCAATGACCTCTCATGACCACGCGCTTTCGGGTGCGACCAAAGAGGTTTGGGATCAAACTACTTTTCATCCCACAATTATCTTTGAGCCTCCACGTGTCCTCTTTCCAAAACCACGGTCTAGATTACGGCCTGCCCTCAACATTTCAAAGTTCACACAACTCCTCTCCACGCAATGCTATGGGACCGTTGATCTCCCGATCTTGACAATATTGTCTGAACTGATAGTTCAGATCTTCCCTTTTCAAATCCACAAACCATATCTTCCTCTCCTAAATCAATGGATGTGATCTGCTTCATGATTCATGACTTTAGACTTTTCAAGTCTCAAACCCTACTTTCCTCCGTACGTCAATCTTCCGGAGTTGACGATCTGTGGACACCTATCCTCCTAAATCAATGACCCTTCTTCTACTTCGGGTGTTTGACCTTTCAACTAGATCAATGGTCCTTTGGCCCTCTTCTCAATTAATGGTTGAGATCTCCTTCGGGTCTTTGGACTTATGAGATCTCAAATATCATTCTTCACCCCTTTTCCCAATGGCTTTTATCCGAAGGATATAATCCAATGACACGTGTCCAATTGATCTGACAATCGAGGATTACTTCAGGTCTTTACTTGGAGTCCACAGATTCACGCCATGTATCCTCTAGATCTAGCGGTCCAGATTCACTTCGAGTCTTCGGGATTCGGTAGTCTTAGTTCTCAACTGAAACCCCACTACAATTTACCCAGAGCTCGCGATATGTTGACAAGTGTCCTCTTGCATATCGATGACTCTCGACTCTTTATCTCTTCGCACTTCGGGAGTCTCAAATCTCAACTAAACAACTCTCGAATAGATTTCTCGAAGATGTTGATCTGCTGACACATACCTCCTGGCGATCAACGGTCAGGATCCTACTTCGGGTGTTTCACCTCCTCTTCATCCACAAACTTCCAGAGCTATGGATATTGCGCCACCTGTCTTCCTCGACGATGAACGGTCCCAAACTACTTCAGGACTTCAGAACTTTGATAGGTTCTCTCTCTTGCATGTGTGAAGAACTAAGGCTCATGCACATTTCTCTGATCAGATGACTGTTGATCCTCTACGTCATGATCCAACGACCACTGTCTCTCTCTCTCTTGAACTTTTGATTTCTTTTGACTTAGAATATTTATTAGTCTTCAAAGGCCTCGACCTTTTCTCCTCCTATGAGTCTGACTCTTGGATCTTGTCAACACTTATGAAAAGTGATATCCCTTCTGAGCTTGATCCTTAAATGATTTTGACTTCCCACATACTCCTTGAGTTCAGGGATTTTGATAAATCAGTTCAAAGGATTTGTTGAAAAGAAATTCTTCTCGCCCCCCTAACGTTCCTCTATTCTGGTTCTTCGATGCTTGGTCGCTTCTTGACGCTATGCACTCCTTGCACCTGGTCTAAGTTTTCTCTGATCTCTCTCTGAACTCTTCTGAGTCAATATGAGACTCAGTATATGTACTCCTTGCATTCAATATGCACACCTTGCATACGAGTTTTAGAAGATAAACAATTGAAATTTATCCAGTTTCGTCACGAACTCATACGATCAATTTCTCGAACAATCATGCATGAATGAAATGAAATAAATGACATACACAGAATGCAACATTCATTCAATCACACATTAAAATGAACACAGTCCAAGATTTGGGACAATTCTGTCTATTCTATTCATTCATGAAACAAATTATATACATTGCAGTTCTTCCCTATGTCTTTCTTCTATTCTACTCTGCTCTACTGATCTCTATCTCATAATACTTTTACAATGCAGCAACAAACTATCTAAGAAATATCTCCATGAGCTCTCTCGTCATGTCTGCAACCTATCCTATCAAGTCATAACGGTTACCTACTTTGTCCTATTACAATAACTAACAGTTATTGCCAGATAAGAGTCAACACTGTGTATATGCAACCTCTTACAGTCTTATACGACTTTAAAAACACAACATATTTAAAAGTTTTGTTTCCAAAATATCTCAACAACTCGATTTACTTCTGAATTTAATGTTGAGATGTCATGTCCCTGCCTCCACGCTTGCATCTTTGACTTTGGAGGTGATGCTCCTAAATCATACTCCTCTGGTTAAAATTTTCATTGACTCCTGTCCATGAGCTCCTGTATTGTTTTTACATGCTTCAAAATATTAGGTTCTGTGACCCAACTTGCATCTTCCATTGGATGATCTTTCCACTTCACTAAATATTCAGGATATGTCTTCCTCCTGGTCTTGTTTCCATCTCTATGTTCAATGATTTTCTCCATTTGAGGTTTTTTTTCCGTGGGAAATTGTTCTTCCTTCTGATCATCTAATTCAACTACCTCATCTCTACTGTAAAGATACAAGTCTACAACATTGAATATCGATGATATCCCAACATTGTTCGACAACTCAATTTCATAAGCATTGGCTGCAAATTTTCTGAGAATCATGCATGGTATTATCTTCTTCATCTTCAACTTATTATACGTTCCCCTTGGAAACCTTTCTTTTCGAAAATGAGCTAAAACTTCATCTCCTACCTTGAATTGAACTTCTCTCCTCTTTTGTTCAAATCTGTTCTTATATTTCAGGCTGTTGTCCTGTAGCTACTCTCTAACTCTGCCATGGAGTTTCTGCATTTCTGTTGCAAAATCCTCTGCTCCAACACTTCTAAAATCATCTTGATTCATATATCTCAACTTTGTAATCCCTCTTGGATTTATACCATACACAATTTCAAATGGACTTTTCCCTATGCTTCTGTTCACTGAATTGTTAAATGCAAATTCTTCTCATGCCAGAATCTAATCCCATTGATGACCCTGCTCAGTGACTAAAATTCTTAACAAGTTTCCCAGACTCCTTTTTACTAATTCAGTGTGTCCATCAATCTAAGGGTTATATGATTAAATAAAGGATAAGTTTGTCCCCAGAATCTTCCATAGAGTCCTCCAAAAGTGTCCTACAAATTTGGTGTCCTTGTTTGAGACTACACCCCTAGGCAATCCATGTAGTCTCACTACTTCTCTAAAAAACAAATTGGCTATATGTGTAGGATCATTTGTCTTCTAGCATGGTATGAAATGTGACATTTTAAAAAATCTATCCACCACAACAAATATGGAATCACTTCCTTTCTGAGTTCTAGGGAATCTCAACAAAAAATACACACTGATTGCATCCCACGACCTCTCTGGAATTGGTAATGGCTGATAAAAACTAGTGTTATGTTGTCTTCCTTTTGCATACTGACAAATTCTACATTTTCTCACAAAATTTTTCACCTCTTCCCTCATGCTCGACCAACAATACGAATTACTTAGCTGTGCAAATGTCTTATCGTGACCAAAATGTCCAACTAAACCTTCGTTGTGTTTCTCTTTCAACAGGTTATCTCTCATTGAGTATTTTGGTATGCATAGTTGGCTTCCTTTGAATAATAATCCATCGTGGATCAAATATTCAGTCCATGGGATTCTGTCTCCCAACAAAGGATTCTTGCATGCCTCATAAGCTTCCTTAAAATATGGAACTTCTTGATACATCTCCTTGAGGTGTTCAAACCCTAAGGTATCCACTTGGAGTTCATGTACAATTAAACTCCTCCTATTCAAAGCATATGCAACTTTGTTAGCAGTTCCAACAATATGTTTAATAACAAAAGTAAAATTTTGCATAAATTATACCCATTTAGCATGTATCTGATTCAACTTTTCTTGCCTAGTAATAAACTGCAAAGCTTGGTTATCACTGTACAAGAAAAATTCTTTAGGAATTAGATAGTGCCTCCACTTCTTCAAAGCTTGAATCACTGCATAAAATTATTTTTCATATGTGGAATAATTCTTCTTGGTGTCATTCATCTCCTCACTGAAATAATTAGCTGGCCTATTATCCTGACTCAAGACTTCTCCAATAGCTAATCCACTTGCATCACATCTCACTTGAAATGTTTTTCCAAAATCTGGTAAGACCAGAATTGGTTGTTCTGTGATCTTCTCCTTCAACACTTTGAAACTTTTTTCATCTTCTTCTGTCCAACTGAAAGACTTGTGTTTCTTCTTCACAGTGTCTAGCATGGGTGTACATATACCACTGAAATTTCTGATAAAATTTCTATAAAAACTCGCTAACCCATGAAAAATTCTTACCTCAAATATACTGCTTGGTGATCGCCATTCTTTGATTGCTCTCACCTTTTCTGGATCCATGTTCAATTCATTTGAAGAGATCACAAAATCCAAGTATATGAGTTTTGTCTTCATAAAAGAGCTTTTCTTTAGATTTATCAACAATTTCTCTTCTTGCAACTTTTCCATCAATGATGTCAAATGTCTTAAGTGTTCTTTCTCTGTCTTGTTGAAGATTATTATGTCATCCAGATATACTATGACAAATTTGGCTATGAATTCTTTCAATACTTCATTCATTAGTCTCATAAATGTGCTTGGTGCATTTGTCAACCCAAATGGCATGACCAACCATTCAAACAATACTTCATTTGTCTTGAATGTTGTTTTCCATTCATCTCCTTCTCTCATTCTTATTTGATGATATCCACTCTTCAAGTCTATCTTGGAAAAATAACTTGCTCCACTGAAACAATCCATCAAATCATCCATCCTTGGTAAAGGGAATCTATACCTAATGGTTATCTTATTGATGGCTCTGGAATCTATACACATTCTCCATCTTCCATCCTTCTTTAGACTTAAAACAGTTGGTACTGCACATGGGCTTAGACTTTCCCTGACTAAACCTTTATCCAATAACTCCCAGACTTGATTTTTGACTTCCTCATTCTCTCTAGGTGTCAACCTATAAGATGCTTTGTTTGGTAAACTAGCTCCTNCTTTCTTTCTCTCGGGACATTCCCAAGACTTGTGCCCTGATTTTCCACAGGTATAACATCTAACCTCACCTCCTCTGGCTCTTCCTCGTCCTTTGGAAAAATAGATTCTTTCTTCATGTTGTCCTTCTTTAGAACTTCCACCTTTCTCAGCCTGACTATGTTGTTTTCTAGATTCATGATTTGGTTTTTGGAACTTTTCTCTGCTGGTTCCCTTACCTCTACTTGAATTTCCTCCTCTGTTTTGTTGGCTTTGTTTCCTATCCAATTTCTCTTCAACTTTCAAAGCTACTTGATAAGCATCCTCGAATTTACTAACAAACATCATGCTGATCTCCTTTTGGATTTAATATCTCAACCCATTGATACACCTGGCTATTTTTTCATCTTCATTCTCTTTCTTTCCAGCCCTGATGTTCAGTCTGTAAAATTATTCAATGTACTCCTTCACTGATAATATTTTATATCTCAAGTTCTGCAATCTCTAGAACATATTGATTTGGTAATCCTTTGGGATTAATTTGGCTTTTAACTTGGTTACCATCCTATCCCAACTTTTAATTTTCTTCTTACCATTGCTCCTGTGTTCAACTTGTAGTTCATCCCACCATAATGTTGCATGAGCTTTCAGTCTTGTCACTGCATGCTTCACCATCTTGTCTTCTTCAATAAATTCGTAATCGAAATATTTGTCCATAGCATGTACCCAATCCAACAATTCTTCAATTGCTAAATTGGCTTCATACATTGGTACCTCTATTCTTGCTCTGGCTCCTATTCTTGAAACAAATTTTAATAAGCGATATTGTGCATCATCCTCGGCTACATTTTCTTCGACTTTTATCTCTTCGTTCTCAGCTTCACTGATATATTCAGCATCTGGTGCTCTTCTCTGTGTTGTTTCCATGGCATCCAATATCATTCGGAGTCGCCTTATTTCTTCTTCCATTTCCGGATTCTCTCTACACCTCTTGGGTGGCATGATTTCACTACATCACCTTCTGATGCCTACAAACAAAAATCAAATTTTATTGGTACTACAATTGATACCAACTTACCTCCTTTCTCCTTTGTCTGTTTTCTGCAAACAAACTCAATATCATCTCGGATACCACTTGATGCAACCCCCTACTCCCTCGTAGGGCTACACGGCCTCCCAGTCAAGGATCTCTGATTCTTGAGTCAAATGACCCTCTGAAACCTTAATGGACTTATTCTGTATCTAAATGCAAGCCATTTTGGCTTCTTGGTGCAGGTCTAATAGAACCCATAACCTTCCCTCTCACTCTCCTACAAAATCTTAGAGTACTGGGTGTTAGCTCCTTTTTTCTGATAAGCCCCCTCTTGATGTGACCTTGGGAGATGACCTCTCATGACCACGCGATTGTGGGCATGGCCAAAGGGTTTGGGATCAAACTACTTTTCAACTCACAATTCTCTTCGAGCCTCCATGCATCCTCTTGCCAAAACCACAGTCTGGATTGCGGCCCACCCTCAAAGTTGAGGAAGTTCACGCAACTCCTATCCCCACAATGCTACAGGACCATCGATCTCCCGATCTTGATGGTACTGTCTAAACTAACGGTTCAGATTTTCCCTTTTCAAATCCACGAACCAGATCAACCTCTCCTAAATCAATGGATGTGATCTCCTTCATGATTCTGGACTTCATACTTTTCAAGTCTCAAACCCTACTTTCCTCTATACGTCAATCTTCCGGAGTTGACAATATGTGGACACCTATCCTCCTAAATCAATGGCCCTACTTCTACTTCGAGTGTTTGACCTTTCAACTAGATAAATGGTATTGTGGCCCTCTTCTCGATCAACAGTCGAGATCTCTTTCAGGTCTTCGGACTTCTAAGATCTCAAATATAAAACTTCACCCCTTTTCCCAATGGCTTTTATTCGAAGGCTATAATCCACTGACGCATGTCCACTTGATCTAACGATCGAAGATTACTTCAGGTCTTTACCCAGATTCCACAGATTCACGCCACGTCTCCTATATATCCGATGGTCCAGATTCACTTCAAGTTTTTGGGATTCGGTAGTCTCAGTTCTCAACTAAAACCCCACTACAATTTACCCTAAGCTCACAATATGTTGACAAGTGTCCTCTTGTAGATCGACGAGTCTTGTCTCTTCATCTCTTCGTGCTTCGGGAGTCTCAAATCTCAACTGAACAACTCTTGAATAGATTTCCTAAAGCTGATGATCTGTTGACATGTACCTTCTGGTGATCAACGGTCAGGATCCTACTTCAGGTGTTTCACCTCCTCTTCGTCCACAAACTTCTGGAGCCATGGATCTTGCGCCACCTGTCTTCCTTGAAAATGGATGGTCCCAAACTACTTCAGGACTTCAGAACTTTGGTAGGTTCTCTCTCCTGCGTGTGTGATGTGCTAAGGCTCATTCACCTTGCTCTAATCAGATGACTATTGATCCTATGTGCTGTGATCCAATGGACACTGTCACTCTCTCTCCTGAATTTATAATTTCTTTTGACTTAGAAGATTTACCAGTCTTCAAAGGTATTGACCTTTTCTCCTCCTATGATTCTGACTCTTGGATCTTGTCAACACTTATGAAAAGTTCTATCCCTTYTGAKATTGATCCTTAAAGGATTTYGACTTCCCATGCACTCCTTGCGTTCGATGATTTCGATAACTCAGTTTGAAGGATTTCTTGAAAATAAATTCTTCTCRCCCCCCTGGCGTTTCTMTGTTCTRGTTTTTCAAYGCTTGGTCGCTTCTTGACGTTGTGCACTCCTTGMACCTGGTCTAAGTTTCCTCTAMTCTCTCTATGAACTCTTCTGAGTCAATCTGAGACTCATTCTATGCACTCCTTGTGTTCTAGATGCACACCTTGCATACAAGTTTCAGAAGATAAACAATTGAAACTTATCCAGTTWCGTCACAAACTCATACGATCAACTTCTCGAACAATCATACATGAAAAAAATGAAATAAACGACATACACAAAATGCAACATTCATTCAATCACACATTAAAATGAACACAATCCAAGATTTGGGACAATTATGTCTGTTCTATTCATTCATGAAACAAATTACATACATTGCAGTTCTTCCCTCCATCTTTCTTCTATTCTACTCTGCTCTATTGATCTCTATCTCATAATACTTTTACAATGCAACAACAAACTATCTAAGGACTGGCTCCATGAGCTCTCTTGTCCTATATGCAACCTATCTTATCAAGTCATAGTGGTTACCTACTATGTCCTATTACAATAACTAAAAATTATTTCCAGATAAGAGTCAACACTCTATATCTGAAACCCCTTACAGTCCTATACAACTTTACAAACACGAGATATTTAAAAATGTTGTTTCCAAAATATCTCAAAACCTTGATTTACTTCTAAATTTAATGCTGAGATGTCATGTCCCTGCCTCCACTCTTGTGTCTTTGAATTTGGAGGCGATGCTCCTGCATCACAAACCCTACAACACTCAAAACATTTCCTGACATTTTTGTTGATGTTGGGCCAAAAGTACCATTCTTTCACCAACGATGTGGTTTTTTCCATGCCACAATGTCCTTCTAAACTGCCACTGTGAAACTCTCTAATGAGGTTCAACCATATTGAGCTCTGTGAAACACATAATTGTTGGTTATTAAACAAGAATCCTTCTTGAATGTGGTACTCTAAGAGTGGTGTTCGGTCCATACTCCATGGTTATCTTCATTCCTTCCAAACATATGCAAAATCTGCATCCTCTTCATACAACCCTTTCACACATTCCAAACTTACCACTACAACTGACATGGTATTTAGCAATATTGTCCTCTGACTCAATGCATCAACAATATTGTTTGATTTCCTGACCTATGTTTCAAAACAAACATATAAATTTGTAAAAAATCTACCTAGTTAGACTGTTTCTGATTCAATTTACCTTGGATGTTAATGTACTGCAATGCCTTGTGGTCAATAAACAAAACAAACTCCTTTGGAAGCAAGTAATTCGCCATTTTTTTCAGGGCCTGAATGATAACATAAAATTATTGATCATAAAAAGAGTATTTATTCGTTGTTTCATTCAAATTTTCACTAAAAAAGGCTACCAGTCTACCTTCTTGGCTCGAAATGGCTCCAATTATTGTCCCACTTGCATCATAGTCTACTTGAAATACCTTATTGAAATCTAGAAGTTCTAATAATGGTTGTTCTATCACCTTCTTTTTCAAATCTTCAAATGACTTTGTTGCTATTGTTGTCCACTAAAATGTGTCTTTCTTCCCGAATTCAGTAAGAGGCACACAAATCTGATTGAAATTTAGAATGAACTTCTTATAGAAACTCACCAATCCATGGAAACTCTACACGTCAAAAGTGGATTTTGGTGTCTGCCAATCCAATATTTCTCTTACCTTATTGGGGTCCATCTTCAAACCTTCTTTGGAAATGATCTAGGTGGATATCGGTGGCCACCGACCTCTTCCATCTGGCTCACATACGACTTTCATCTTGGCAGTTACGTTTTTTATCTAGGAAGTTTTATTCTAGCTTTTCGGATCCTAAACTTCCAGGGTCGTTTTGAGGCCCTAAACAACATTTTTTGGGCCCACGATAGTCACACTATAGATGAAGTTAGAGTGTGACAACATAATGTGTAGTCCTCAGATAGACATTTCCAAAGGGTTATCGTGCGCCTAAAACAAAGATCATATGCAAAAGTTATGACCCCAAGAAGTTGATTGACCAACTTACCCCAATGGGGCCCACATGAATTTTGGCGCTTCTTCTCCTAGGGTTAGGTTTTTGGATGTCTAGAGTTTTGGAATTCATGTTTGATGTAAAAATTCCTTTGGAGCCTCATTGTAATGATATTCTTGTGAATGAGCATAGCTGTCACATCTCTTCTCAGAGATAAACTGCCAACATTCTAGCAAGCTTGTTTCAGTCTCTATTTTTACAGTTTCATCATATTTCTCATATAATAGAAGTAAAGTTTTACTATATATCTATTATTATTCACTGTATATCTGTGTTAATATTATAGATCGGTGTTTTCCTTTCGTTCTACTCATAAATCTGGATCAGTGGTATAAGAGCGGTCTTCTCTTCATTTGTTTCTCCATGCAGGTCCCCAACGAGGTCAAGGTATAAGTAGTTGGGACTTGAAATAGTTGAGCCTTTGCAAGATCGGCCTCACCAAACCTGATGACCACCCATTAGGGGAGAAAAGAGAGATGATGGGGCATGAGATCCCTTTAAACTATTTCTTGAGGAAGCCCTCTCATGACAAAGGAATGAGATGATGGATAACTTTGCGTAAATCCTTCGACGACTGCCAATGAGTGGCTTATCTACCTCAAACAAAGGAGCCACCCCATTCAAGGTACAGATCAATTTTAATATTCCTATATTTGAAGTTCAAATAGATTCATATGTGTAGACAAATGGTTAAACCTTATAGAATGGTATTTTTTTATCCACAACTTTTTCGATAGATAAAATATTACATTTGCACTCCTCAAATTCATCCCCCATGTAAAAGATTGGTGGGAGACTATCTATGAACAAAAGGAAACATAGGGATCTCCATTATTTGTAGTTGCACCCACTTGGGGTTCCTTCAAGTATTCTATTAAGGAACAATACTACCCCGTTGGAAGTTATGATGACTTATATACAAGATGGACCACATTGCGGTAGGAAAGGGGCCAAACAGTGCCATATTTCACTAATGTATTCCATACCTTGCACACCAATCTGGGTATCAAATACTCTTAGTGACATCTGGTGCTCAAGTACCATGGTGGCCTGCATATATACATCCAAACGGAAATGAATTTTCTATACATTTCATCCTTGGACACGACCCATTGATATGCTGTCAAAATTGAGCAGAAGTTGAAACAAAAGACATGAAAGTTTGGGTCTACAAACCCCTAAAACCAGAAGCAGGGAAAATGTGGCCCCAAACCACAGAACAAAGGGTAGAGAAAGAATGTACAGCCTCAGGACAACCAGTCCAAACCGTAAATAAAGAAGGAAAATAGGAAGACAAAGAAAGAAACTGGGAAATGGTGCGAGTTCCATAAGAGACCCTGCCATAACACCGCTGAATGCTACTCAAAGAAACCATTGGTGGTCGAGGTGAAATCCTTTGAATCAGATGTAGGCTCTGACTCTGAGTTAGAACCAGAAAAAGGGAGACAGATCATTGATTCAGAATCTAGTGCCACTATTGCTACCACCACCAAGGTCCATCTTGACGAACCTGATGAACCAGAGGAAGGTGAGCACCTCTTTCATTCACATATGTGGGTGAAGGGTACTCTGTTGCACTTTATCATTGATAGAGGTATCCAAAAGAACCTCATCTCAGCATAGGTCATCAAGCGATTGACCCTACCAACATGACCACCCCCACAACCATACACCATTGGATGGATCCCACAAGGGAGAGATCTCCACGTCAACCAACAGTGTCTCCTGAACTATGACATCAATCCCTTCATATATGAGGTATTGTGTGATGTCTCCCCTCTTGAAGTTTGTGATGTTATTTTTGGCCAACCTTATTTATGGAAATGTCATGTTGTATATGATTATAGGCTTCATAGTGTTATTAATACTTTGGATAGGAAAGTATACAGGACACCATAGGTAGTCCCATCTACTTCCATTTCCTTGATATCTTCCAATAAATGTAATAAGGTCATCTCTTAGACCGAGAAGTTTGTATTCTTCGTGATTTGTGCTCAAAGTGAGTGGAAGGTTGCAGAGGGGTAGCCACATCCATGGCCTCTGCAACATGTCTTTATATGTAGCAGAATCAAGTGGATAAGGTCGTGGAGGGATATAAGAAATCTTCTCCTCACCCATTGGGGTACCTCTGTACTGTAAGATGAAGCACTCAATTGATCTAACCCCCGATGCACCACTACCCAATGGACTAGTCTATCACCACTCTCTGTCCGAAAATGAGGAAATCAAGCACCAAATCCAAGAGCTGCTCGAAAAAGAGGCACATCTGCCCAAGCTCATCACCTTGTGGAATCCCAATCATGCTTGTGTAGAAGAAATATGGGTCCTGATGAATATGCATTGATTACTGAGCCCTAAATAAAATCACAGTAAGGAACCAATACCAAATTCCCCAAATTGATGATCTCCTAGACCAACTCAAGGGTGCCAAATACTTCAATAAGATTGATCTGAAGTCTGGCTACCACCAAGTCCCAATAGAGCATATTGATGCATGGAAGTATGCCTTCAAGTCCAAAGAAGGTATTTTTGAATGGTTGGTCATGCCCTTTGGCTTGATAAATTCCCCAAAAAGTTTCATGAGGATGATGGACGATATCTTGTGAACTTTCACCGATTATTTTGTTGTGGTGTATTTGGATGACATCCTCATCTTCAACAAGAATTGGGCGGAATACTTGCAACACATTCAAGAGGTTCTGCACACTCTGTGACAACACAAGCTATATGGAAATTTGGAAAAATGCTCCTTCGGCATGAACAAGGTCCAGTACCTAGGCTACATTGTTGATGAGCATGGGGTGCATGTTGATCCATCCAAGGTCTAGGTCATCCATGATTTTCCAACCCCAACCACACTCACTGAGCTTTGAAGCTTCTTAGGCCTTGCCAATTTCTATCACATGTTCATGTTGGGATTCTACCACATTGCATGGGCCCTTAGCCAAGTGACCAGGGGTAGTTGCAAGGAAAAAATCATGTGGGGCTAGTCGAAATAGAAAGAGTTTGATGATTTGAAGAAACACTTGTGCTCATCCCGAGAGCTCTCATTATCCGACCTACAACAACCTTTTTAGATTGAGACAGATGCTTTAAACTATGTTGTGGGTGCAGTTCTCACTCAGCATGGACATCCTGTGGCCTATCATCATGAGACTTATCAGATATTATTCGTAAGTACCCCACTTACGAAAAAGAAATGTACTCCATTGTAAATGCATGCCACCATTGGAGGCATTACATTCTCGGGAAGGATACAGTCATCCACACTGATCATAATCCTCTGTAGTTCATGGAGACACAAGGCAAATTGCAAAATGACTGCCATCAGAAATGGTCCATGTACTTTTAGCAATTCCATTTCAAAATCAAGTATAAGACAAGGAGAATCGATCATGTTGTTGACTTCCTTAGCCAAAATCCAATCACCACACTAACCATGATGATACACTCCTATGGACATGAGACCTCTGGATGGCCCCAACTCTACGAGTGAGTTCCTGACTTTGTTACTACCTACCAGCTGTTGGGAACAAACATAATTGTCACTAATTTTCATCTGCAGGATGGATTGTTGCGACATTTGGGCCATATCTATGTTCCATCAAGCAAGCGAGTGAATCTAATTTTGGAATCTCACTACAGTTGTGTGGCAGGACACTTTGGTGTAGAGAAGACAATGGTAGTGTTGCAACAACATTTCTATTGACCAAAACTTCGACAGGATGTCAGGAAGTATATCAGGTCCTGCATGACCTGCACCATAGCCAAACTGACCATTAAGAAAAAAGGCATGTACACCTCTCTTCCTATTCCTTACAGGCCCTTGGAATTCATCTCGATGGACTACATGTCACACTTTCCTTCAACCAAGGAGGGAAATGACTGTGTTTTCGTGGTTTTTNATAGACATTTCCAAAGGGTTATCGTGCGCCTAAAACAAAGATCATATGCAAAAGTTATGACCCCAAGAAGTTGATTGACCAACTTACCCCAATGGGGCCCACATGAATTTTGGCGCTTCTTCTCCTAGGGTTAGGTTTTTGGATGTCTAGAGTTTTGGAATTCATGTTTGATGTAAAAATTCCTTTGGAGCCTCATTGTAATGATATTCTTGTGAATGAGCATAGCTGTCACATCTCTTCTCAGAGATAAACTGCCAACATTCTAGCAAGCTTGTTTCAGTCTCTATTTTTACAGTTTCATCATATTTCTCATATAATAGAAGTAAATTTTTACTATATATCTATTATTATTCACTGTATATCTGTGTTAATATTATAGATCGGTGTTTTCCTTTCGTTCTACTCATAAATCCGGATCAATGGTATAAGAGCGGTCTTCTCTTCATTTGTTTCTCTATGCAGGTCCCCAACGAGGTCAAGGTATAAGTAGTTGGGACTTGAAATAGTTGAGCCTTTGCAAGATAGGCCTCACCAAACCTGATGACCACCCATTAGGGGAGAAAAGAGAGATGATGGGGCATGAGATCCCTTTAAACTATTGCTTGAGGAATCCCTCTCATGACAAAGGAATGAGATGATGGATAACTTTGCGTAAATCCTTCGACGACTGCCAATGAGTGGCTTATCTACCTCAAGCAGAGGAGCCACCCCATTCAAGGTACAGATCAATTTTAATATTCCTATATTTGAAGTTCAAATAGATTCATATGTTGTAGACAAATGGTTAAACCTTATAGAATGGTATTTTTCTATCCACAACTTTTTCGATAGATAAAATATTACATTTGCACTCCTCAAATTCATCCCCCATGTCAAAGATTGGTGGGAGACTATCTATGAACAAAAGGAAACATAGGGATCTCCATTATTTGTAGTTGCACCCACTTGGGGTTCCTTCAAGTATTCTATTAAGGAACAATACTACCCCGTTGGAAGTTATGATGACTTATATACAAGATGGACCACATTGCGGTAGGAAAGGGGCCAAACAGTGCCATATTTCACTAATGTATTCCATACCTTGCACACCAATCTGGGTATCAAATACTCTTAGTGACATCTGGTGCTCAAGTACCATGGTGGCCTGCATATATACATCCAAACGGAAATGAATTTTCTATACATTTCATCCTTGGACACGACCCATTGATATGCTGTCAAAATTGAGCAGAAGTTGAAACAAAAGACATGAAAGTTTGGGTCTACAAACCCCTAAAACCAGAAGCAGGGAAAATGTGGCCCCAAACCACAGAACAAAGGGTAGAGAAAGAATGTACAGCCTCAGGACAACCAGTCCAAACCGTAAATAAAGAAGGAAAATAGGAAGACAAAGAAAGAAACTGGGAAATGGTGCGAGTTCCATAAGAGACCCTGCCATAACACCGCTGAATGCTACTCAAAGAAACCATTGGTGGTCGAGGTGAAATCCTTTGAATCAGATGTAGGCTCTGACTCTGAGTTAGAACCAGAAAAAGGGAGACAGATCATTGATTCAGAATCTAGTGCCACTATTGCTACCACCACCAAGGTCCATCTTGACGAACCTGATGAACCAGAGGAAGGTGAGCACCTCTTTCATTCACATATGTGGGTGAAGGGTACTCTGTTGCACTTTATCATTGATAGAGGTATCCAAAAGAACCTCATCTCAGCATAGGTCATCAAGCGATTGACCCTACCAACATGACCACCCCCACAACCATACACCATTGGATGGATCCCACAAGGGAGAGATCTCCACGTCAACCAACAGTGTCTCCTGAACTATGACATCAATCCCTTCATATATGAGGTATTGTGTGATGTCTCCCCTCTTGAAGTTTGTGATGTTATTTTTGGCCAACCTTATTTATGGAAATGTCATGTTGTATATGATTATAGGCTTCATAGTGTTATTAATACTTTGGATAGGAAAGTATACAGGACACCATAGGTAGTCCCATCTACTTCCATTTCCTTGATATCTTCCAATAAATGTAATAAGGTCATCTCTTAGACCGAGAAGTTTGTATTCTTCGTGATTTGTGCTCAAAGTGAGTGGAAGGTTGCAGAGGGGTAGCCACATCCATGGCCTCTGCAACATGTCTTTATATGTAGCAGAATCAAGTGGATAAGGTCGTGGAGGGATATAAGAAATCTTCTCCTCACCCATTGGGGTACCTCTGTACTGTAAGATGAAGCACTCAATTGATCTAACCCCCGATGCACCACTACCCAATGGACTAGTCTATCACCACTCTCTGTCCGAAAATGAGGAAATCAAGCACCAAATCCAAGAGCTGCTCGAAAAAGAGGCACATCTGCCCAAGCTCATCACCTTGTGGAATCCCAATCATGCTTGTGTAGAAGAAATATGGGTCCTGATGAATATGCATTGATTACTGAGCCCTAAATAAAATCACAGTAAGGAACCAATACCAAATTCCCCAAATTGATGATCTCCTAGACCAACTCAAGGGTGCCAAATACTTCAATAAGATTGATCTGAAGTCTGGCTACCACCAAGTCCCAATAGAGCATATTGATGCATGGAAGTATGCCTTCAAGTCCAAAGAAGGTATTTTTGAATGGTTGGTCATGCCCTTTGGCTTGATAAATTCCCCAAAAAGTTTCATGAGGATGATGGACGATATCTTGTGAACTTTCACCGATTATTTTGTTGTGGTGTATTTGGATGACATCCTCATCTTCAACAAGAATTGGGCGGAATACTTGCAACACATTCAAGAGGTTCTGCACACTCTGTGACAACACAAGCTATATGGAAATTTGGAAAAATGCTCCTTCGGCATGAACAAGGTCCAGTACCTAGGCTACATTGTTGATGAGCATGGGGTGCATGTTGATCCATCCAAGGTCTAGGTCATCCATGATTTTCCAACCCCAACCACACTCACTGAGCTTTGAAGCTTCTTAGGCCTTGCCAATTTCTATCACATGTTCATGTTGGGATTCTACCACATTGCATGGGCCCTTAGCCAAGTGACCAGGGGTAGTTGCAAGGAAAAAATCATGTGGGGCTAGTCGAAATAGAAAGAGTTTGATGATTTGAAGAAACACTTGTGCTCATCCCGAGAGCTCTCATTATCCGACCTACAACAACCTTTTTAGATTGAGACAGATGCTTTAAACTATGTTGTGGGTGCAGTTCTCACTCAGCATGGACATCCTGTGGCCTATCATCATGAGACTTATCAGATATTATTCGTAAGTACCCCACTTACGAAAAAGAAATGTACTCCATTGTAAATGCATGCCACCATTGGAGGCATTACATTCTCGGGAAGGATACAGTCATCCACACTGATCATAATCCTCTGTAGTTCATGGAGACACAAGGCAAATTGCAAAATGACTGCCATCAGAAATGGTCCATGTACTTTTAGCAATTCCATTTCAAAATCAAGTATAAGACAAGGAGAATCGATCATGTTGTTGACTTCCTTAGCCAAAATCCAATCACCACACTAACCATGATGATACACTCCTATGGACATGAGACCTCTGGATGGCCCCAACTCTACGAGTGAGTTCCTGACTTTGTTACTACCTACCAGCTGTTGGGAACAAACATAATTGTCACTAATTTTCATCTGCAGGATGGATTGTTGCGACATTTGGGCCATATCTATGTTCCATCAAGCAAGCGAGTGAATCTAATTTTGGAATCTCACTACAGTTGTGTGGCAGGACACTTTGGTGTAGAGAAGACAATGGTAGTGTTGCAACAACATTTCTATTGACCAAAACTTCGACAGGATGTCAGGAAGTATATCAGGTCCTGCATGACCTGCACCATAGCCAAACTGACCATTAAGAAAAAAGGCATGTACACCTCTCTTCCTATTCCTTACAGGCCCTTGGAATTCATCTCGATGGACTACATGTCACACTTTCCTTCAACCAAGGAGGGAAATGACTGTGTTTTCGTGGTTTTTAATCAATTTTCCAAGATGGTGATTCTAGTTGCTTGCAAGAAGAGCATCACAGTACAGGCCACTCTAGTCTCTTCTTCGAACGAGTATGGGTACATTTTGGGATACCAAAAACCATCATCTTTGATCAGGAAATCCAGTTCCTCAACACATTCTAGTTGAGCTTCTGGTCACGTATGGACACCAAGCTCACCAAATCCATGACCTTCCACCCGCAGACATATGGCCAAACCGAGGTCATCAATAGGATTATCATGCATATTTTGCACATGTACAACTCCAAGAATCCATGCACATGGTATGAGAGTCTTCTCTATGTTCAACAAAATTACAATAGAGCCATACATAGCTCAACTAGCCACAACCCCTTTCAGGTGGGGATGGGATTTCAACCATTGGGCCCCATGGATGTTTCACTAGCCCTTGCATCCACAGAGGTAGAATCATCCCATGCACAAATAGAAGCTGAAAAATCCACCCGATTCATTCAATGAATCCAACACATATGCCAACATGTTCAAGATATTTTGTAGAAGTCCAATGCTATGTACAAGCAACGCCGTGATCAACACCAGGTGCCACATAAGTTTCAGGTGGGAGTTAAAGTTTGGTTGCACTTGTAGAAAGTATTCCTTACATGAACCCATTGGAAGCTTCATCCACTCCGTTATGGACCTCACACCATTACCAAGGTTGTGGGTGATAATGATTTTGAGTTCAACATTTCCCCCTTCCTTGGCTTACACCTAGTTTTTAATGTGGACCTCCTNAAAGATTGGTGGGAGACTATCTATGAACAAAAGGAAACATAGGGATCTCCATTATTTGTAGTTGCACCCACTTGGGGTTCCTTCAAGTATTCTATTAAGGAACAATACTACCCCGTTGGAAGTTATGATGACTTATATACAAGATGGACCACATTGCGGTAGGAAAGGGGCCAAACAGTGCCATATTTCACTAATGTATTCCATACCTTGCACACCAATCTGGGTATCAAATACTCTTAGTGACATCTGGTGCTCAAGTACCATGGTGGCCTGCATATATACATCCAAACGGAAATGAATTTTCTATACATTTCATCCTTGGACACGACCCATTGATATGCTGTCAAAATTGAGCAGAAGTTGAAACAAAAGACATGAAAGTTTGGGTCTACAAACCCCTAAAACCAGAAGCAGGGAAAATGTGGCCCCAAACCACAGAACAAAGGGTAGAGAAAGAATGTACAGCCTCAGGACAACCAGTCCAAACCGTAAATAAAGAAGGAAAATAGGAAGACAAAGAAAGAAACTGGGAAATGGTGCGAGTTCCATAAGAGACCCTGCCATAACACCGCTGAATGCTACTCAAAGAAACCATTGGTGGTCGAGGTGAAATCCTTTGAATCAGATGTAGGCTCTGACTCTGAGTTAGAACCAGAAAAAGGGAGACAGATCATTGATTCAGAATCTAGTGCCACTATTGCTACCACCACCAAGGTCCATCTTGACGAACCTGATGAACCAGAGGAAGGTGAGCACCTCTTTCATTCACATATGTGGGTGAAGGGTACTCTGTTGCACTTTATCATTGATAGAGGTATCCAAAAGAACCTCATCTCAGCATAGGTCATCAAGCGATTGACCCTACCAACATGACCACCCCCACAACCATACACCATTGGATGGATCCCACAAGGGAGAGATCTCCACGTCAACCAACAGTGTCTCCTGAACTATGACATCAATCCCTTCATATATGAGGTATTGTGTGATGTCTCCCCTCTTGAAGTTTGTGATGTTATTTTTGGCCAACCTTATTTATGGAAATGTCATGTTGTATATGATTATAGGCTTCATAGTGTTATTAATACTTTGGATAGGAAAGTATACAGGACACCATAGGTAGTCCCATCTACTTCCATTTCCTTGATATCTTCCAATAAATGTAATAAGGTCATCTCTTAGACCGAGAAGTTTGTATTCTTCGTGATTTGTGCTCAAAGTGAGTGGAAGGTTGCAGAGGGGTAGCCACATCCATGGCCTCTGCAACATGTCTTTATATGTAGCAGAATCAAGTGGATAAGGTCGTGGAGGGATATAAGAAATCTTCTCCTCACCCATTGGGGTACCTCTGTACTGTAAGATGAAGCACTCAATTGATCTAACCCCCGATGCACCACTACCCAATGGACTAGTCTATCACCACTCTCTGTCCGAAAATGAGGAAATCAAGCACCAAATCCAAGAGCTGCTCGAAAAAGAGGCACATCTGCCCAAGCTCATCACCTTGTGGAATCCCAATCATGCTTGTGTAGAAGAAATATGGGTCCTGATGAATATGCATTGATTACTGAGCCCTAAATAAAATCACAGTAAGGAACCAATACCAAATTCCCCAAATTGATGATCTCCTAGACCAACTCAAGGGTGCCAAATACTTCAATAAGATTGATCTGAAGTCTGGCTACCACCAAGTCCCAATAGAGCATATTGATGCATGGAAGTATGCCTTCAAGTCCAAAGAAGGTATTTTTGAATGGTTGGTCATGCCCTTTGGCTTGATAAATTCCCCAAAAAGTTTCATGAGGATGATGGACGATATCTTGTGAACTTTCACCGATTATTTTGTTGTGGTGTATTTGGATGACATCCTCATCTTCAACAAGAATTGGGCGGAATACTTGCAACACATTCAAGAGGTTCTGCACACTCTGTGACAACACAAGCTATATGGAAATTTGGAAAAATGCTCCTTCGGCATGAACAAGGTCCAGTACCTAGGCTACATTGTTGATGAGCATGGGGTGCATGTTGATCCATCCAAGGTCTAGGTCATCCATGATTTTCCAACCCCAACCACACTCACTGAGCTTTGAAGCTTCTTAGGCCTTGCCAATTTCTATCACATGTTCATGTTGGGATTCTACCACATTGCATGGGCCCTTAGCCAAGTGACCAGGGGTAGTTGCAAGGAAAAAATCATGTGGGGCTAGTCGAAATAGAAAGAGTTTGATGATTTGAAGAAACACTTGTGCTCATCCCGAGAGCTCTCATTATCCGACCTACAACAACCTTTTTAGATTGAGACAGATGCTTTAAACTATGTTGTGGGTGCAGTTCTCACTCAGCATGGACATCCTGTGGCCTATCATCATGAGACTTATCAGATATTATTCGTAAGTACCCCACTTACGAAAAAGAAATGTACTCCATTGTAAATGCATGCCACCATTGGAGGCATTACATTCTCGGGAAGGATACAGTCATCCACACTGATCATAATCCTCTGTAGTTCATGGAGACACAAGGCAAATTGCAAAATGACTGCCATCAGAAATGGTCCATGTACTTTTAGCAATTCCATTTCAAAATCAAGTATAAGACAAGGAGAATCGATCATGTTGTTGACTTCCTTAGCCAAAATCCAATCACCACACTAACCATGATGATACACTCCTATGGACATGAGACCTCTGGATGGCCCCAACTCTACGAGTGAGTTCCTGACTTTGTTACTACCTACCAGCTGTTGGGAACAAACATAATTGTCACTAATTTTCATCTGCAGGATGGATTGTTGCGACATTTGGGCCATATCTATGTTCCATCAAGCAAGCGAGTGAATCTAATTTTGGAATCTCACTACAGTTGTGTGGCAGGACACTTTGGTGTAGAGAAGACAATGGTAGTGTTGCAACAACATTTCTATTGACCAAAACTTCGACAGGATGTCAGGAAGTATATCAGGTCCTGCATGACCTGCACCATAGCCAAACTGACCATTAAGAAAAAAGGCATGTACACCTCTCTTCCTATTCCTTACAGGCCCTTGGAATTCATCTCGATGGACTACATGTCACACTTTCCTTCAACCAAGGAGGGAAATGACTGTGTTTTCGTGGTTTTTGATCAATTTTCCAAGATGGTGATTCTAGTTGCTTGCAAGAAGAGCATCACAGTACATGCCACTCTAGTCTCTTCTTCGAATGAGTATGGGTACATTTTGGGATACCAAAAACCATCATCTTTGATTAGGAAAGCCAGTTCCTCAACACATTCTAGTTGAGCTTCTGGTCACGTATGGACACCAAGCTCACCAAATCCATGACCTTCCACCCGCAGACATATGGCCAAACCGAGGTCATCAATAGGATGATCATGCATATTTTGCACATGTGCAACTCCAAGAATCCATGCACATGGTATGAGAGTCTTCTCTATGTTCAACAAAATTACAATAGAGCCATACATAGCTCAACTAGCCACAACCCCTTTTAGGTGGGGATGGGATTTCAACCATTGGGCCCCATGGATGTTTCACTAGCCCTTGCATCCACAGAGGTAGAATCATCCCATGCACAAATAGAAGCCGAAAAATCCACCCGATTCATTCAATGAATCCAACACATATGCCAACATGTTCAGGATATTTTGTAGAAGTCCAATGCTATGTACAAGCAACGCCGTGATCAACACTAGGTGCCACACAAGTTTCAGGTGGGAGTTAAATTTTGGTTGCACTTGCAGAAAGTATTCCTTACATGACCCCATTGGAAGATTCATCCACTCCATTATGGACCTCACACCATTACCAAGGTTGTGGGTGATAATGATTTTGAGTTCAACATTTCCCCCTTCCTTGGCTTACACCTAGTTTTTAATGTGGACCTCCTTCGGCCATACTTTCCACCCTTGTTGGACACCTCAGAGATAACAAAACAAATGAAACCAACATAGCTCAACCCTGACTACATGTAACATGAATACACTAACCAGATCATGGAAAAATAGGTCAAGGGAACTCTCCAATAGAAGCTTCGGCTTTGTCGAGTTATCAAAGTGGGGCAACTCCTACACCAAGGCAAGTGGCTCACCCGAGGCCAAATTCAATAAAAGTTTCCTCATATGATGGGGGAACTCAATGCAATGGAGACCATTGCTTCCTAAGGAGGTAGGATTGATCCAGGTGGATATCGGTGGCCACCCACCTCTTCTAACTGTCCCACATACAACTTTCATCTTGACAATTACATTTTTTATCTTGGTAGTTTTTTTCTAGCTTTTCAGGTCCTAAAATTTTGGGATTATTTTGAGGCCCTAAACAACATTTTTTGGGCCTGCCACAATCACACGATAAACATAGTTAGAGTGTGATGGAATAATGTCTATTCCTTGGATATACCTTTCCAACGAGCTATTGTGCACCTAAAACAAAGATTGTATGCAAAAATTACAACCCCGGGAAGTTGATGTACCAACTTACCCCAATGGGGCCCACATGAATTTTTGTGATTCATCTCCTAGGGTTAGGTTTTTGGATGTCTATGGTTTTGGAATTCATGTTTGATGTAAAAATTCCCTTGGAGCCTCATTGTAATGATCTTCTTGTGAATGAGCGTAGCCATCACATCTCTTCTTAGAGATAAGTTGCCACCATTCTAGCAATCTTGTTTTAGTCTGTATTTTTACAATTTCAACATATTTCCCATTTAATAGAAGTCAAGTTTTACTATATCTTTGTTATTATTCATTGTATTTCTTTGTTAATATTATAGATCAGTGTTTTCATTTCATTTCGCTCATAAATCCGGATCAGGAAACCACAAAACCTAAGTATACAAGTTCCTTTTGGAAAAACATACACTTCTTTAGATTTATCAACAATTACTCCTCTTCCAATCGATGTAACACATTCTTCATGTGCTCTAGATGTTTCTCTTTTATCCTACTGAAAATCAAAATGTCATCTAAATATACAACAACAAATTTTCCCAAAAACGGTTTCAGAGCTTCGTTCATTAGCCTCATGAATGTGCTAGTTGCATTAGTTAAACTAAAGGGCATAACTAACCACTTGAACAACCCATATTTTGTATTGAATGTTGTCTTCCATTCATCACCTTCCCTGATCTAGATTTGAGGATAACAACTCTTCAAATCAATCTTCGTGAATTAATCAATGCCACTCAAATAGTCCATGATACCATTCATTCTTAGTAAAGGAAACTTGTACTTAATGGTGATTTTATTAATAGCCCACGAATATGTACACATCCACCACTCACCATTAATTTTCGGTGACAAAACAGTTAGTATTGCAAAAGGACTCAAAATTTCTCGAATTATCCCTCTGTCAAGTAACTCCTTTACTTGTCTATTTACCTCTTCACTCTCTGTTGGAGTCATTTGGTAAGGTGATTTGTTTGGAAAACTTGACCTTGGTATCAGGTGGATCTAGTGTGAGACACTTCTCAATGGGGGTAGTCTTGTTGGAAAATCATCTGCTACAATTTCTATAAAATCCTTCAACAAGTGTTGAATCTTCGTTGATATAAAATATCTTTTCTCTGTCTCCTGAATCCTTTTTGGTATTATAGACAAATAACAACCATTATATTTCTGATCTCTTAGGATATCCTTAGAAGAACATAACATGATTTGATTGTTGTTGCCATGCATATTCTTGTTGTTATTGTTGTTCATAACTTCATTGTTACTGTTGTTCATCCCCTTTTTCATGTTACTTTCCATATTATTTTTTAACATTGGTACCAACTTATAAGGTTGACCATCCTTGAAAAATTCATATGATTTCTCTCTGCCATCATGGAATACCATTCTTTCAAACGTCCACAGTCTCGCAAGCAATAAACGACATGCATCCATCTCTATCATGTTGCATAAAACTTGTTCATTGAAACTTCCAATCTAGAAACTCAATAAACATTGTTTAGTCACAATCACATGTTGTCCCTTTTGCAACCATGAAACCAGGTATGGATTGGGGTGTGGAATTCCTTTCAACTTCAATTTCCCCATGACTTCAATGGATACCAAATTTTCTGTACTCCCACCATCTATGACTAGATAACAACACTTATCGTGAATTTTACATTTAGTCTTGAACACTCTCTTTATCTGTTTAGGTTCTGCTGCTTCCTTTGCCTTGGGCTTGAGTAATACCCTTCTCAACATCAGGTTTTCTCCTTTTTCTTGTTGGAGTGCTTCCACATTACCACCAGTAGCTTATGCCTCATCTTCTTGGGTGACTTCCATCCTATCTTCATTTCTTCTTGCCACGTTCTTCCTTTCTGTACATTCTGATTCTTTGTGACTCGCTACTCCACAATTATAACATGTAATTACATACCTACCATGATCAAAACCTCTACCTCTACCAATGATTCTTCCTCCTCTTGTATGTTTACTGATGGTCACCTCATCCTCCTTCTCATTGTATTTAGAAGCACTTTCTCTTCGTCTACCTCTAGTTCCTTTTCCCCATAACTTTTGTCGTATTCTTATGTTAGTATTTTCTTCCACCTTCAAAGCAACCTGGTATGCTTCGTCTACATTTCGAAAGTAATGTGTACTCATCTCATTTTGAATTTTGTACCTCAGTCCATTTACGTATCTTTCCACTCTCTGACCTGAGTGACAACTTGAATAATTCTTCCGTATATTCACACATGGATGTCTCTTTCTGCCTAATATTATGTACTTGTTTACAAAAGTTCTATTGGTAGTCAAAATGTACAAATTTCTCTTTTACCTTACTAACCATCTTCTTCCAAGTTTTAATCTTCTCTAATCTATGATCTAATCTGTATTTCTGCAACATATCCCACCGAAGTGCAACATGTCCTTTCAACTTCGTAATGGAAAAATGAACACAATTTGGATCTTGAGCATTCTCATACTTGAAGTATATTTAGAGCTTGCATATCCAGTCTATAAGAGATTCAATATTCAAACTACCATCATAGCACAAAAATTCAACCCTTGTGTTTCCTTTGTTACTCCAGAAGGATACCAAACATGTTGCTGGGTCTCCTTCCTCAAAAAAATTTTCAACTTCAATCTCTTCTTCAGATTCATAATCTAACTCAACTTCTCCATTTCTTCTTTTCTCCATCTCTTCTATTCTTCTTATTAATTCTTCAATTTCCTTATTTATCACACCTCCTTGTGTTTCTTTTTCGCTTTGTGGTGGAATCCTTACGAGTTGTCTTATGACCCTCATTCAGACCAACATTCATAGGCCTTACCTCCAAGAACTATACTTTCACAACTCAGAAACCTGAATCTTCTTTGATACCACTTGATGCAACTCACATACCTGAATCAATTCTAATGCCTATAGGACTATGCTCTGCCTTCAGAATGCACAAAAAAACTCATATTCGAACACACAACATAGAATTCATTGTTGTTGTTAATACTGAAATAGAATAATTCAATTAAAACCACAAGAACACAAACGGGTTGTGAATCCTTGCTTTTATTATTGATTTCAGAATGCCCCTTATTACAATGAAATCGAGGAAGACATCCTTCTCATGACACTAGAGCCGATTACTCTTTTGTTCTTCTACAACTGACACTATCTCTTCTCAATCTCGTTCTTGGTGGCTGTCTCAGTCACTTCCAATCAACATGAGGAAAACCTTCCTTTCTTCTAGCTCGAATCAACCCAGACATCTTCCTTTCCCATTATTTTTATGTTGTTTTTGTCATTTTATTTGTTTCCTCTTCCATTGGGAAGATGAATAGTCATGTCTGTTCATTGCCTAGATGTTTTCCAATTCGGTTTAATTTCCTCTTCCCTCACCAATGATTTCCACTTGGCACTTAATCGTCATGAGCTACGGGGACTAAGTTTTAAATCAACACATTGAGTTGCAACATACAATTTCCAACACAAATCCTATAGCACGGAGTCACATCATATGAGTTGCAATGAGTTGCAGCACCAATCCTATAGCATGGAATTGGAACGAGTTGCACCACCAATCCTTTAGTGTAGAGTTACAACGAGTTGCAACACTGTCAATTTTTAACAATGAGTAACAACATGAGTTGTCGAGTAGAGTTGCAACCATCCTTATTCGTTCTAAATTAACTTTGAAATGTTTTTGGGTGATGCGAATTGCCCAAAACCAAATATGCTCCTACATCATACAACAATACTAGACATAGAAAGTGGTAGAAGTAGAAGCATTGGACAAACAAGAAATAGAAAATGCAATCCAAATACCTAAGGACAATGAATAGATAGAGTTCAAGGAAGTACCAAACATAGAAGATGGCCAACAAGAGTCAAAGGACAACGAACATGAGGAGAACAAGTAGAAATAACATATATACAAAGGCAAAACTAGGAAAACCAAGCACAAAAGAGTATATAGAAGGTTACCAAGCATTCTAGGGATGGATAATGTTTGGGGTAGATATGACGCAACCCGCACCCTTGACGGCACGGTCGCCCCACCAGGACCTTCTCTTTCTCCACGGCCCGAAGAGTCAATGCTATTCCAACTCCCATGGGAGTTCTTTACCCACAGGAACACTACCTCGTGATTCTCCCTTGATAAATCGGGAGATCGGACCTCGCGACTTCGCGAGTTCCACAACCGGGAATTGGACTCTTGGATTCCGAGACCCGATACTTCTGGTCAACATTGACTATGTCTCGGTATATCGGGACCTCGCGCTATCGCGACTTGCGACTAGCGTCTCTATGCCACCGAATTCTCAACCTCCGAGACCCGAAGTGCCGAGATGTCGATGACTTGGAATCTTGCGACCTCGCTCACTCGTCACTTCCGGGGTCAGACTTGAGGTCTCCAACCCCCGAGATCCGATATCCCGAGACTACCTGTCACATTATCTAACCCGACATACACCATGCAAAACGTTCCGGGACGTCGCGTTTCGCATCCTTGTGACCTCACTCTACGAGAAACAAGAATCTTCCGTCGCGAACTCCCGATACATCTGACCCACAAGTCAGGTCGCGATCTTAATGATTCTCCACGACGATTCATGTCGTCGATTCTCTTCCTCTCAAAGAGTTTTCCCATTCACCACCTTTGTTCTGTGAGACCTCCGCAGGGGTCGACTTCACAGCGAACCAAAGGAACTATCCTTCCTGAGCTTTTTGTCAACTCGAACTCCTTCAAGGATTTCTCGAACACGCTCCTTGTGCTCGGTCTTCAATCACTTCCAAAAGTGTTGAAGTCTTCTGGGTCCCGTGCGTCCACGCTCGCAACGGATTCAACTTCCCCTTCTCAGAATTGCTACTGAGACTCAAATTCGACCTGCACTCACCTGCACAGCTCGAATACCTCAAATCCAAACTCTGGGCGAAAGAGAACAAAAGTTCAACTGCTTGGCCTCCTCGACGCACTCTATGCGGAGGAATTCGACTGCACTCTATGCAAGAATCTCCTGGCTCAAGCAGAGAAACAATTGAAACTCTATCTCCTCATTCTCTTAGGTTTCAAACCTAGTATGCAATCACATAAGCAGCATATAAAAGATAAGCGTAGAAAGAAGTAAACATGCAAAGGCATAATATCAACAACACACAGAGATCAAACACGTCCATGGGATTGAATCAAAGCTCTTCCTATTAATTCAATCTGTACATGGAGGTTTCTTCACAACTCTCT
>JZKD02S1728022.1:9172-26417 GCA_000966675.3 Picea glauca
CTCCAAAGCACTAGCCTAGCTAAATGTTGGTGTAAAAGAGCCCTAGAAAAGAGTTACTAGATCGATTTTAATATTACGTAATTTTTTTACAGGCTGTTGTTTACTCAAAGGCAACAAAAATGAAACTTATGACGTGTGACTCTGACCCAAATAATGCAAGGATATGATAAAATGTAATTCTTTTCATTCGATGAATCCTAGTTATGGGAGAGAGAGAACAACTTCCGAATCAATCTCAATACTACAATGCAAGTGCAATGCTCAATTTCCATTCAGATGCCAATGTAAACAATCATATGTCAATGAGCAAGTTCCATATGTCTTTTTCAAAACTTCAATACTCTTAAAGTTTGATTTTCAATGTTTTCGCAAAAGGAAAAAAACAAAAACTTGAAAGAAAACATGCAATTCACTTTCCAAGAAGAACTTTGATTAATGAGAAAAGAAAACCAAATTATAAAGACCCAGACAAACAACCCAATCCAATACTTCCAATGAAAGCAAAAACAAAAGAAAACCAAGGAGCTTCTCAATGCAAATGAAAATTTGTCCTTTCGAACCAACAAGCACAAGAGAGAAAACAAACACTCAACTCTCAACCAATCCCTAGTTCTCAGCGAGTCAGATACACTCAACTCCAGAAGTCAGATAGAATGAAAATGCCAACAAGAGCTAAGAAATGAAAGTGAAGTTTCAAAAGCAAGAAAAACCTAGAAACCCTAGATCAGTTCCAGCAAGCCAACTAAAGAAAAAGATAAGCAAGTCATTGATTCAATAATCCAAAGAGGTGTAAATCAACATAAATGAGCAATTGACAGAGTCAAAACTTGAATTCAAAAATTTCAAAAAATATGTTCGCGGGCCAGTGTGGGACACAGTGCGAGAAACTAGTGTTCTCGCAGGCCACTTTGATGCAGCATGCGAACTATTCACACTGAAATATATATGCAGAGTGCGGACTTGCAAGTTTCTCGCAGGCTGTCAATGGGAATAGTGTGAGAATCCCTGAAACTAATGAATATTTTGAAAAATCAAGCAAAATTCAGACTGGCTTATAGACCCAGAAGGTCTCTTAGGGTATCCTGAGGACTCAGAGACTGACAAATCAAAAGAAAAATGCAAATAGAGCAAATGGCCACAGAAAATTCAAAAACCATAAAGAAAAAAGGGATAGATCCCCAGTGGAGTCACCAATTTTGTTATAGGATAAATCTGTAAGTGCAGACATGAACCGATCTCCCTAGATCCACCTGGATCTAGAACAAAACCGGACAAAATAATACACTTTCCCTAGATCTAGCCTATTGAATGAACTAAGAGGTGAGGATTATGGACATACCTTATGAACGCTTTTCTTAGATCTCTGTTGTTCCAATCTTTGCTCCAATGCTCTCGTCCCGTCCAGATCACAACAAAACGAACCAATCGAAGTAAAGGCAGATTAATATATTCAATGACTAGTCTATACATATGATCAAGGAATTATGTAATAAAGTGACATCATCTTTATGGGAAAGGGACATATTGTTGTATTGAATTAATTGAAAGTGAAACTTACAACCTGAGCCTTGATGTCATAGGTCTCCTTTCAATGGCTCCTAGCTCTGACACACACACTTGTTCATGCATGAAGAAAATCAACCACTTGTGATGACCTTGCTGTTGTCTCTTGTTGTTGTAGCATCAATCCTCCATACAGTCTTGCACTAGTTCTATAATCAATCTCTAGATAGCTTGCTGCTTGTTTTCTTAACCCTCTCCATGAGAAATATCCTCAATATATAGGAGAAGATAGATTAGTAGCTTGGATAGGGAATGATCCCAAGATATCTGGAATGCCAGTACTTGAATAACCACTCGAAAGCCAACTCACTCTTCTAGAAGATTCCCTTCTAGAAGGTTCGAGATTCTTATCTTTTTCCCCTTTAAGAACATGTTCGCACCCAAACAATGAGTACAGTGCAAGAATTTCGCACTCCAGCTTAAAGCAGCCTGCGGGAATCAGGCATTCTTGTAGGTGAATATATAAGTAGCCTGCGAACATGCTTCAAAGTGTGAATTATGGAAGAAGACAACTGTAAATTTTCTCAGGAAAGTGTTCTTGGTGAAGAGCTTGATTTTCCATCATCATAACATCATCATGACATCATCACAATGACAAATTTGTGGATAATAGAGATTATCAAGGGCATCAATCTGTAGGTTGCAGGGTTAAAATTCAGCTGGGAAGGTCAGATTTCTTTTCTTAAATGGCATCTGAAGAATTTGGAGAATCGCCGACCTAGATCATTTAGACATTAAAGATCAACGGTTGAGATTCAATTCTAGTATTGAAGATTTTTTCCAAATTGATGCAGCCGCACCCACAGGCACGTCCGCTCACAGGATCTTCTCCTTTATCGCGGCCCGAAGAACTCAAATGTTCTTGTATTTCCCTATTGGGGAATCTGCACCCACTGAACTCTTGCGCGATCCCCTTGTTACAATCGGGAGATCGGACTTCGCGATATCGCGGGGTAAATGATCGAGCACTACTCCCTCGAATCCCTGAACACTAATATAAGTCAACACTGACTCCTTCCCTTACTCTGTCGGGACTCCTCCTATCGCGATTTCACTTCTCGCGATGTCGAACACTTTGTTTTACCGACACGCGTGCGAGTTGACCTTTCAATGTCCTGTCACCTCTATAGGGAATTCGAGGTTCGCGATTTCGGAAATCTTGATGCTATTGTATCAGGACTTCTCGCCACGAAACCCCAATAGCTTGTGCCACCTGTCCTCCACCCTACGACTCAGCTGTGGCCCACACTATTTTACGTAGTCGTTGGGATATCGCGTATTGCAATATTTCGATTCTCGTTTCCAAATCTTCGACTCCTTTCTCACGAAATCCCGATAGGCGATTTCGCGAATAATCCAACGGCCCTGGCTAGCTTGGATCAACGGCTCTAACTATCCTGAGCTTTGAACCCTGTGGAAATACTCACGTATCTTCCCTGCTTCTCCTTAATATCTAACGGCCCACAGGATGTCACGAATTCTCCTTGGAGAGTACCAACCGTCCGTTCTTCCGGATGAATTCTACGAAATGTCGAAGTGGTCTTCCACAAAGACTTGTTCACCTGCGTGCAAACTTGCGATGCTTCTTGAATCTTCAAGGCACAACCTTCTTACACTTTCCTTCAATGGATTAGGAAGCCTTATCCCTCCTGTCTTTTCCACGACTTTCAAGTCCTTCAGAAAACCTCTTGCACGCACTCCTTGCGAAAAACCTTCAATCACATCTAAATGTTGAAGTCTTCGACTCTGCGCACGCCTGCAGCAACAGTCTCTCAAATGATTTTCTCAGGTTCACTACCCTGAAGCTTCCCTTGGCCTACGCACTCCTTGCAGGACTCTTGTGCCCAACTGCACCTTTGGGATGAATGAGAACAAAAGCTATCTCTATCTGAATCCTCTGTCAATGCACTCCTTGCGGACACTTCAACTGCACTCCTTGCAGGAATCCTATGGCTCAAATAGAGAAACAATTGAAACTCATTCCTTCTTCCTCTCAGACTTCAATTCACACATGAAATCATATACACAACATATAAAAGAAAATGTATAACTGGAAGCAAACATTCGTGAGCATATCAACATCAATACACAGAGAACAACACAAACCATAAATTTGAATCCAAGCTTTCTATTAATTCAAATGTTTGTACATGGGTGTTCTTACACAACTCTCTGCATGCTCTTCCTCTAATGCTTCATCTCCAATTATAATACAATACACAATGAGGGTGTCTATATCTCGTTTCCCTCTTGTGTTCTAAAGCTGTCTAGTCTAGAATTAAATTCTATCTACTTTACATTAACTATCTTAAATTCCTCCTACCTACTAAGGACGAGAGATATCCGCTCAAGGTCCATTACAATATACAAGTGTGCTTCATCTTAATGGTTCATTTAATATTGCGCAACAATTCCAAAGTGTTTTTCAAAATTTGTGCTGGCTTATCCAGCTATCCTTCCGCTTCTGCACTGGCTCGCTTGATGTGGGAGATGCTCCTGCATCATACTCCCTCGCTTGGAAAAAAAAATTCATGGGCTCCTATCCATGAGATCCTGCATGGTCTGTCCATGCTTCTTTGTTTCTTCTTCAGTCTCCCAACTAGCATCTTCAACTGGATGATTCTTCCATTTGACCAGATACTCAAAGTATTGCTTTCGCCTGGTCCTCTTGTCCACTCTCTTATCCAGTATGCACTCCATCTGTGGATTATTTGCAACTGGCATTTGCTTCATCCACTGGATTACTGGCTGCTCAGTTCCAGTCTCTGTTTCTTCAGCTCGATATGGGTACAAATCTGAGACATTGAATATCGAAGAAATTCTGATCCCATCGGGTAATTCAATCTCATAAGCATTTGTCCCAAATTTCTTCAAGACCTTGCATGGCCCGATTTTCTTCATCTTCAATTTATTGTATGTTCCTCTCGGGAACCTTTCTTTCCTTAGATGTGCAAGAACCAGATCACCAAATTCAAACTGAAGTTGTCTCCTATGTTGATCGACTCTGCATTTATACTCTTGACTTGAATCCAGCAGTCGCTGCTTCACTTGGATGTGAAGTTCCTTCATCGCCTCTGCGAATTCTTGTGCACTAGCGCTCCTAGTAGCAGTCTGTTTTGAATCCCTTAGTTCAGAAATTCCTCTCGGTTGCATCCCATAGACAACCTGAAATGGACTCTGGCCTGTGCTTTGATTCACTGAGTCGTTATAAGAAACTTTGCCTGCGACAATATATTGTCCCAACTGCTGTGGTGCTCTGTCACCAAGCTTCTCAGCAAGTCTCCCAGACTTTTGTTCACTACTTCTGTCTGTCCATCCGTCTGAGGATGATAAATTGAACTAAACAATAAGTTAGTTCCCAACTTCTTCCATAAGGTTCTCCAGAAATTCCCTATGAATTTGGTGTCTCTGTCCGAAACTATGCTTCTCGGCAACCCATGAAGTCAAATGACCTCTTTGAAAAACAGGTTCGTGATGTGAGTCGCATCACTAGTCTTCTGACATGGAATGAAGTGTGCCATATTGGAAAATCTATCCACCACCACAAATATTGAATCGACACCTCTTTGCGTTCTCGGCAACCCCATTACAAAATCCATGCTAATTGCATCCCATGGCCTCTCTGGTATGGGCAATGGTTGATAAAGACCCACATTCTGCTTCCTTCCCTTCGAATGATGGCAAATTATGCATCTGTCAACGAATCTCTTGACATCTGCTCGCATTCCCAGCCAAAAATATGACTCATTTAGCTTCGCGAATGTTTTTTCATGACCAAAATGCCCTGCCAATCCTCCACTGTGTTTCTCCTTCAACAAGTTCTCCCTCATGGAGCATTTCGAAATACACAGTTGATTTCCTCTAAACAAAAATCCTTCCTGGATCATGTACTCTATCCATTGTCTCCTATCTCTGAGAATTGGATTCTCAGCTACTTCATACGCCTCTCTGAAATCCTGATCATCTGCGTACATGTCTTTGAGATCATCAAAACCCAATGTTTTGACTCTGAACTCCTGCGACAACAAACACTTCCTGCTCAAAGCATCAACAACTTTGTTAGCAGTACCAGAAATATGTTTTATCACAAATGTGAAATTCTGCATATACTCAACCCATTTGACATGTTTCTGATTCAACTTCTCCTGTTGAGTCACAAACTGCAGTGCATGATTGTCACTGTACAAAACAAATTCTTTTGGAATCAAGTAATGCCTCCATTTCTTCAATGCCTATATGATAGAATATAACTCCTTATCATAAGTGGAGTACTTCAATTTCGCCGCATTCAGCTTCTCGTTGAAGTATGCGATAGGCATGTCTTCTTGACTTAAGACCGCCCCTATTGGAAATCCACTTGCATCGCATTTCACCTGAAATGTCTTCTGGAAATCCGGCAACACCAAAACTGGTTGTTCCATAATCTTCCTCTATAATAGATTGAAACTCTTTTCAGCCTCTTCAGTCCAGTGAAAAGACTTATGTCGCTTCTTCACTGTATCCATCATGGCTGCACTAATTCCACTGAAATTCCTGATGAATTTTCGGTAGAAACTAGCCAGTCCGTGAAAACTTCTCACCTCATATATGTTCCTCGGTGATGGACAATTCTTGATCACTTCCACCTTATCTGGATCCATCCTCAACTCATTTTCTAAAATAACAAACCCCTAGTAAATGAGCTTTGTCTTCATGAATGAGGACTTCTTCATATTTATCAACAGCTTCTCCTGCTGTAGTTTCTACATCACTGTAGCCAAATGCTTCAGATGCTCCGTTGTTGTTTTACTGTAAACCAATATATCATCCAAATACACAATGACAAATTTCCCGATGAAATCCCTCAGGACTTTGTTCATCAACCTCATGAAGGTACTTGGCGCATTTGTTAAGACAAATGACATAACAAGCCATTCATACAACCCTTCATTGGTTTTGAATGTTGTCTTCCATTCATCACCTTCTCTCATGCGAATCTGGTGATATCCTCTTTTCAAATCAATCTTTGAAAAATACTTTGCCCCACTTAAGAAATCCATTAAATCATCCATCCTCAACAATGGAAATCTATACCTGATGGTTATTTTGTTGATTTCCCTCGAGTCAGTACACATCCTCCAGCCTCCGTCTTTCTTCAGACTGAGTACTGTTGGAACAACACACAGACTCAAGCTTTCCCTGACCAAACCTTTGTCCAACAAATCCTGGAATTGCCTTTTAACTTCTTCATTCTCCTGCGGTGTCAATCTGTACGCAACTTTGTTTGGAAAGCTGGCTCCTGGTATGAGATCTATGTGATGACTCACACTCCTGATCGGTGGCAACGAACGAGGTAATTCATCCACTATTATGTCATCAAACTCTTCCAGCAGTTCCTAAATTTCCTCTGGAAAATCATCCACTCTTGTGCTAGTCAGAACAATATTCAGTTTTCTGACCACAATGAACTGTGGATCTTCCTTCTTCTTTACCTCGCTAAGAAGTTCCTTCCCACTCATGAGAAGTACGGTATTACTTACTTCCGGTTTCACCTCCTTGTCTTTAATTGGAAGCAACATGTGTGTCCTCCCATTCTTCTCCAGGGTGTATGTGTTCATTCTCCCATCATGAATCACATTTCTGTCATATTTCCATGGTCTACCTAGAAATAGATGACAAACATCCATGGGAATAACATCACACAAAATATTATCATTATATCCACCTATCTTGAATTCAACCAAGCATTGTTTAGTGACAGTTACCTGGTGTCCTTTCTGTAGCCACGAAACTCTGTATGGGCTTGGATGATCAGTCGTCTCCATCTCCAACTTCTCTACCCTCTCTGTAGATACAAGATTATCCGTGCTACCACTGTCTTCGATGACCTTGCATACCCTATCCTTGGTCTTGCAAGAAGTCCTAAAAAGTCTGGTCCTTTGGACTGAACTTTCCACCTCTTTCTCAGGTGTCAAAAGGAATTTTTGCATCATCAACGATCTTCCACCTTCAACGTCTTCGGCCTCAACATCCCACCTCTACACCTCGGCGATGTGAGATTCTCCAATGTCCTTCTTTTTATTTGGACACTTGTAATACTTGTGCCCATTATTCCCACATGTGAAGCATGTAATTACTCCACCTCTTCCTCTTCCTCTACCTCTAGTACGAGGAAAAGTGTTGTTGTCAGCATAATCTCCTCTCTACTCATTATGCTTCCCTCTCTGTTCAACATATGGTCCTCTCTGTGAGGTTCCACCTCTATCTGTTCGAGTCTGAGGTTTCTTCCAGTCTTCTTTGGGCTTCTGGTTTCTATCCTAGGCAACCGATTTGCCTCTGGGATGACTTCTGCCTCAGCCCCTCTGACCTTGCTTTTGGCTCAGTTTTTCTTCAGCTTTCAGAGCCATTTGATAATCATCTTCCACCATCCAGATGGCTACCATGCTCATCTCGTCCTGGATATCATATCTCAGGCCATTCATGTATCTGGAAACTTTTTCATCATCACTCTCCTGATCACCTGCCCTGATGTTCAGTCTGTATAATTCCTCAGTGTATTCTTTCACTATCATCAGCTTCTGTCTCAGGTTCTGCATTCTCCTTAATAGAGTAATTTGATAGTCACTAGGGATGAATTTCACCTTCATCTTTGCGATCATCCTGTCCCAGGTCTTGATCTTCTGCTTGCCTTTGCAGCATCTGTCAGCTTGTATTTCATCCCACCACAATGCTGCATGTCCCTTCAAGCGTGTGACAACATGCTTGACTTTCTTTTCCTCTTCGACATCTTCGTAGTCGAAGTATGTGTCAAGAGCTCTAATCCAGTCTAGAAGCTCCTCTGCATCCAAGTTTCCCTCGTAAACTGGAATGTCCATATTTTCTCTTGCACCCATCCTTGCAATAGCTCTGATCAAACACTCGTTTGATGCATCTTCGGATGCAACTTCTTCTTCTCGTTCAGACTCAATTTCACTCTCGAAATCACTCAGATCCCCAGCACTGGCTGTGCGTCTTTGCGTTGTCTCCATGTCTTCGAGTCTTTCTCGGAGATCACACATTTGTCTTTCTATGGCTGGATATGCCATCTGCCTGCCTCTTCGTCATGACATTTCCCTATCCTTTGGATCAGGTGATTATCTATCTCTTCTCGACGGCATGGTGAATTCTCTTTCTCTGATACAGAAAGCAAAGAATCTTTTTGTGCTCTGATACCACTTGATGCATCCGCACCCATAGGCACGTCCGCTCACAGGATATTCTCCTTTATCGCGGCCTGAAGAACTCAAATGTTCTTGTATTTCCCTATTGGGGAATCCGCACCCACATAACTCTTGCACGATCTCCTTGTTACAATCAGGAGATCGGACTTCGTGGTATCGCGGGGTAAATGATCGAGCGCTGCTCCCTCGAATCCCCGAACACCGATATATGTCAACACTGACTCCTTCCCTTACTCTGTCGGGACTCCTCCTATGGTGATTTCACTTCTTGCGATGTAGAACACTTTGTTTTACCAACTCTCGACTCCCGATATGCTGATTATTCGACACGCATGCAAGTTGACCTTTCAATGCCCTGTCACCTCTATCGGGAATTCGGGGTTCGCTATTTCACAAATCCTAATGCTATTGTATCGAGAATTCTCGCCATGAAACCCCGATAGCTTGTGCCACCTGTCCTCCACCCGCCAACTCAGCTGTGGCCCACACTATTTTACATAGTCGTCGGGATATCGCGTATCACAATATCGCGATTCTCGTTGCCAAATCTTCGACTCCTTTCTCACGAAATCCCGATAGGCGATTTCGCGAATAATCCAACGGCCCTGGCTGGCTTGGATCAATGGCTCTAACTGTCTTGAGATTTGAACCCTGTGGAAATACTCACGTATCTTCCCTACTTCTCCTTAAGATCTAACGGCCCACGGGATGTCGCAAATTCTCCTTGGAGAGTACCAACCATCTGTTCTTCCGGATGAATTCTACGAAATGTCGAAGTGTTCTTCCACGAAGACTTGTTTGCCTGCGTGCAAAATTGCGACGCTTCTTGAATATTCAAGGCACAACCTTCCCGCGCTTCCCTTCAATGGATTAGGAAGCCTTATCCCTCCTGGATTTTCCACGACTTTCAAGTTCTTCAGAAAACCTCTTGCACGCACTCCTTGCGGAAAACCTTCAATCACGTCTAAATGTTGAAGTCTTCGACTTTGCGCATGCCTGCAGCATTAGTCTCTCAAATGCTTTTCTTAGGTTCGCTACCCTGAATCTTCCCTTGGACTGCGCACTCCTTGCACAGCTCCTGTGCCCAACTGCACCTTTGGGATGAATGAGAACAAAAGATATCTCTATCTGAACCCTCTATCAACGCACTCCTTTCAGACACTTCAACTGTACTCCTTGCAGGAATCCTCTGGCTCAAATAGAGAAACAATTGAAACTCATTGCTTCTTCCTCTCAGATTTCAATTCACACATGAAATCATATACATAGCATATAAAAGAAAATGTATAACTGGAAGCAAACATTCATGAGCATATCAACATCAATACACAGAGAACAACACAAACCATGAATTTGAATCCAAGCTTTCTATTAATTCAAATGTCTATACATGGGTGTTCTTACACAACTCTCTGCATGCTCTTTCTCTAATTCTTCATCTCCAATTATAATACAATACACAATGAGGGTGTCTATATCTCGTTTCCCTCTTGCGTTCTAAAGTTGTTTAGTCTAGAATTAAATTCTATCTACTTTACATTAACTATCTTAAATGCCTCCTACCTACTAAGGAAAAGAGCTATCCGCTCAAGGTCCATTACAATATACAAGTTCACTTCATCTTAATGGTTCATTTAAGATCGTGCAACAATTCCAAAGTCTTTTTCAAAATTTGTGCTGGCTTATCCAGCTGTCCTTCCGCTTTCGCACTGGCTCGCTTGATGTGGGAGATGCTCCTGCATCACAAATTTTAATAGATCAATGATTGAGATCTATTTTTATCTCAAGATCAACAGTCCAAATCCGTTGTAGATTTAATCAAAATTTTCTATGTTCAATGAATCAACCAAAATAAATTGTTCATTGTCAATGGTTAGGTAAGCAAAATCGTCGAAGTGTTTCGAGTCGTCCAAAATAAATTGTCGATCACTGATGGTTGAGTTGGAAAAATCAGTGAAGTATTTCTCATCAACCAAAATAAATTGTCGATCATGGATGGTTGGGTCAGAAAAATCGACGAAATGTTTGGTTCACCAAGAGAAATTGTCGATCACCAATGATCAGGTTGGAAAAATCGACGAAGTGTTTCGTTTGTCCAAAAGAAATAGTTGATCACTGATGCATAAGAGTTCGTCGATAGTAGGAGGAGGATGTGTCATTCCATGTCTCTTTCCACGTCAACATCCACGTTTCATGACACATCAACGTCCATGTGCCATGCCATGTTAGCCAATAAATCATCGATCGTTGATGATCAGGGTTTGGAAAACTTCATGAACAAGTTTAGTTTTCTAAGGAAATTGTCGATCATCGATGATCGAGGTTCTACAAAATTTGCGAACAAGTATGCTTTGTCAAAGAAATCATCAATCGCCGATGGAGTTTTGGATGTTGGGGAATGGGTGGTCCAGATTGCTTTCGAGTTGGCAATCAAAAATTGAGATTCATCTAAAGGCTTGGAAAATTTTAGTGGATAGATGATCAAGATTGCCCCCGATTTTGAGATCAATGGATCAGATTTGTTCTATTTTGGGTTTCAGGGTTTCGTGAAATCTCTTCAAGCATCCTTTTTGAAAATCGTCAATGTAAGGAAATAATCCGATCACCGATGGAGGAAAATTATCTAGGATAGGCGTAGGTTAGATGAATAGGATACTACAACAGTTCCAAACAATTTGAAGTGAATTCAACATGTTTTAGGAACTTCTACAACAATAACCAGTCAATTTCTACGAATATTTCCATGATTTCAAAGGTTGTAAACTTGCAAGGGAATTTTGAGGCCTTAAACAACATTTTTAGGTAGTCAAAATTGATAGAATTGTATGTACCTTTGGTACACACAGTCTTTGTTGCTTAAATAAAATAACTTGTTAAGAGATTTCTAAAAATCCATTCTGAGCACAAAAAAAATATTATATGAGAAAGTTACAGTTGAAACAATACATGGTATTAATTAGATACCAATTTACTTCTAGAGGGAATAACTCCTTGCTCAAACGTTAGTTTGGGGCACAAGAGAAGTTTGTGGAAATATTATGGACCATACAATACCACCATGGAACCAGAATTGAAATATGGGTACCTAAAATTGCATAAGATGGTAGAGAAGACACATGTAGCATAGAGGGATAAAAATTGGAAAACTATATAGACTTCTGCAAACCATAACTATCAACTCGGAGCCCAGTTAAAGGTGAAATTCTAATGGATAGCTCAAAAACGAAGATATGGAGATACCCATTTGTACTCTTGGTAAAATTAAAATCGAGTTGGTGTGGAGATTTTGAAACGTGGATAAATTTCTAAGTTTGAAGAAGGTGGCAAAGGGCAAATTTGTCATTTCCATATTGTTGCGGATTTTGATTGGAGCATTGGATCATAGATATGAGAGTTGTTGTGAACTCATTGTGATAAATATTATCAATGTATCATACAAATGTTTTTATTTTTCCTAACATATTTTCTTTTATAGGTGACAAAAGTTGGCCTTTGAAAATAATTTGAACCAGTAAAACAAGTGCAAAAAAATAAAGGGTGAAACTGTTGAGTTTAGAGAGCCATAAATTTTATCTTAGAAACCGGATCCAGGAATGAGTACAACCATTGGAAAGGTAATCTAGAGGAAAATATGATATAATGTTTAATATCTCCAGGGAAGCATCAAGTTGCTCGATAAAGTTGGAGGACAAAGTGGAATTAGATTCCATGAACCATGTAACTACTTAAAATGAAAGTTTTCCAAAACAACGTGAAATTGGAAAAAACATTACCATATGATAGAGGTGCATGAAAAATATTATAGTTCCATATTTCTAATGGATGGGAAAGTATGATTGAGCTTATAGAATTTAGCTGAGACAATAAAGAGTTGTAGAGGGAAGTGAAGAGCTACAATGTAGGTAATGGGAAGTGGATAAAGGAGAATAGAAAGAACATAGACAAATTATATTTAGCTGCTACAGAGCCTGAACGTATTGAAAGGGAGAATAAAAATATATTCTCACTTAAAACATGAACCCAATCGGTGAAAAATATCACTAATGGTCACATAAAGGTAATGTAAGACCTCATGGCCATGAAGGTAGAAATGTAATGATGGATGAAGAGCTTGCCACAAAATAAAATAAAGGAACCGAGGAATAAATAATGACTCATGGGATGAGTGAGTCATCTATGGGGGATGTCTAAAAAATAATTCCTAACTAGGAATTAGCCACTTTTGTCTAAAAGGATTCAGAGTAAGAACACTATTTATGTTATTAGAGCACACAATGGAAGAAAGTTACAAGTACAAATAATTCTAGGGATAGGATAGTAAAGGTTATTCATTTAAAGTGTCTATAAGAAATATAAAATCCTATTGGGATAATACTGGTCCTAATTGGATAGTATAGGGATTCACGGGAAATTACTCAATGGAATAAATAAAAGTGTTCAAAAAAAATTGAGAAAGCCAATGGATAGCTAGAGATAATGGAAATGAATGCCATAATGTTCATGGTTAAGATGGTTTGAACATACTGAAGTATCAAGATGATGGTATGTGATTCATCTCACAGACCTGAAGCAATTCTAACACCTACAATATTATTCCTTGCCTTCAGAATGAACAACATAACTCATATTCAAACACACAACATACAATTCATTTACTATTGTTAATACAAAAATAGAAGAATTTTAATTACAACCACAAGAACACAAACATGATGTGAATCCTTTCTTTTATTATTGATTTTCGGATGCCTCTTATTACAATGTAATCGAGAAATACATCTTTCTCACCAAACTTGAACTGATGCATTATGATTTTCTTCTGTATATTTTATCGTCTCTTCTCGATCTCGTTATTGGTGGTTGTCTTGGTCGCTTACAATCAACCTGATGGAAACCTTCCTTTATTTTGGCTTGAATCCACCCCTACATCTTCTTTTCCCTTCCTTTTTCTGTCGTTTCTATCAGTTGATTTGTTTCCTCTTTCGTTGGGAAGATGAATAGTCATGCATGTTCACTTCCCAGACATTTTCCAATTCGGTTTTGTTTCCTCTTCCCTCACCAATGATTACCACTTGGCATTTAAGATTCATGATCTACATGGACTGAGTTTGGAATCAACACATTGAGTTGTGGCATGAAGTTTCCAGCACAAATCCTATAGTGTGGAGTCACAACATAGGAGTTGCAGCGACTTACAACACCAATCCTATAGCGTGGAGTTGCAACACCAATCTTGTAGCATGGAGTTGCAGCGTAGGAGTTGCAGTGAGTTGAAACACTGCCAATTTTTAACAAGGAGTAACAACACAGGCTTCTGAGTAGAGTTGAAACCATCCTTATTCGTCCTAAATTAACTTGTATACAATTTGAAATGTTTTTGAGTGATGTAGATTGGCTAGAACCAAAGATGCTCCTACATCAGACACCCTTGGTAAGAAAATCATAAGCTCCTATCTCATGTGGTTATTTCTCCATAGGATGAAGAGTTCCACAGACACCTTAGTTCTTCTTCGAAAACCCATGATGCATCCTCATATCCTTTGTTTTTCCATTTGACCAAATATTCTAGATATTCCTTATTGCAAGTTTTTATACCAATCCTTGTGGCCAAAATTTCTTCCATTTCCTCAGATCGCTTGATTGGTATTTGTTCCCATCCATCCAGAGTACTTTTATCATCACAATTTTCTCCTTCATGGAACTCATACATGTCAACAACATTGAATTTTAGAGATATATCAAACTTGTCCGAATGTTCCAATTGATAAGCATTATTAGAAATTTTCTTTAAGATTCTGCACAGTCCTATTTTTTTATACTTAAATTTGTTATAAGTACATCTGAGAATTGTTCCTTTATCAAGTGATCCACGACTAACTCACCTTCTTTAAATATTGTATGTCTTTGTTGATGTTAAGAACCAAATATCAAAATAGCATAAAATAACCTTAGAAAAAGTACTCCACGCCTTGACAAAGAGAGAAATTCAGATAATAAGACTCTTCAAGGGGGAAACCTCCTTATACATTACATGAATTCACAAATACAATATTATTCCACATGAAAATGTCTCCATGGTATATATAGGAGACTAGGAGGTACAATTACAACTAATGGACCCAAGTTGACATAAATAAAATAACAATACTAATGTAATATGCCCTAATTAAGGGGTAATGTGACATGATTTAGTGCTTACCATGCCCTTCCCCTTAATAAAAAAAAATTCCTCAACACTTGAGTAGTTCTGAATGCTTCTGTCTAAAATACTCATCTTCCCACGTGGAATCTTCAGTAGGTAGTTTCTTCCACTTAATTAGATACTTTGAAATTGATCTATTCCTCAGTTGGTGAATTCTCATGTTAGTGATAGCTTCATGCTCCAATATGTTTTTCCCTTCCTCGTCAAGTTCTGGAAATATAGTTTGAAATGGTATCTTATCACCTATAACCTTTTTTAAGAAAGAAACATGGAAAACTAGGTGTACTCGCAAATATGTATGCAGCTCCAATTTGTATTCCATAGTACCAATCTTTTGCAACACCTTATAAGGGCCATAGTACTTCGATGATAATTTATTATCCTTCTAAGCTTGCTTGAAGGACATTTGTTTGTATGGTTGTATTCTTAAAAATACCCAATCCCCTACTTCAAAACTTCTTTCACTATGATGTTGATCAACTTGTTGTTTCATGTGATTATGTGCCATGGTCAGGCTTCCATTTAAGAGTTGGAGAACTTGTTGTTGATGCTCGATGTGATCTTCCAATGCTTGAAACTTAGATTTTTAGTTTAGAGAAGTGATGGAAGGTGGGCGATATCCATAAAGCTCCATAAATGCAGTCATTTTTGTTGCAGTATGAAAGGAAGTGTTATACCACCATTCTGCTAAGGTTAACCACTTGAACCATTATGTTTTTTTATTAGAGACAAAGCATTAAAGGTAGCCTTCTAGAAATTTGTTCACTATCTCAGTTTGTCCATCAAATTGAGGATGATAAGATGAGCTATGAGCCAATTGAGTACCCAAATAAGAAAAAAATTATGTCCAAAAATGTCCAGTGAAGATGAGATCTCTGTTACTTAGAATAATCTTTGGGATTCCATGTAGCTTTTGAATTGTCTCCATGAGTGTGGTAGCAACTTTACTGGATTTGAAATGATGAGAGAGTGCACAAAAGTGTGTGTACTTGGTAAGTCTATCAACAATCACCATTATGGCACTCTTTCCTTCAGACTTCGGTAACACTGTGATGAAATCCATGGAAACCTCCTCCCAACGCTAACTTTGAATGGCTAATGGTTGTAAAAGACCTAGGGTATTAATTTTTTCCACCTTATTTTGTTGGAAAACCAAACATTTTTCCACAAACCTTTGAACATCAGTTTTAAGGCCATCCCAAAAATATTCCCTCTTGACCCTGTGATAGGTTTTCAAACATCTTTAGTTCCTCCTACTAGAGAGGTGTGCAATTCCAAAAGTACCTTTAGATTGAGTTGGGAGTTCTTACAAAAATATAATCAATATTTGTACCATAGTGAATAATTTTTCCATGTAAATGTATCGGATGAACTGGAACCCTACTACAACCTTTGAATGAGATTCCACACTTCTTCTTCATTCTTCCAGTCATCCCTTGCTTATGTTATCTAATCAAGTTGGATTATAGAGATAACACAGAGAAATATTTCAAAATATTCATCCTTTCTTGAGAGTGGATGTTGGCACATGGGTAGACCCAGGGTTCAATGCTACAACAATGCACCAACAAAACCCTAACTACCAGCCCTTTCAAAAACACCTACGAAGCAGATGAAGTCCCACCCGAGGTAGAGGTAGGGGTGGTTGCAGGACTCAGGTGTCTGGAACCTTAGATGGGAAACAGATATGTGATTATAATACTTAATAGAGCACTTAGCACCGTTAGTTCATCATTGTTTACCCAATATATACTCTGCAGAGAAAAAAAAGCATCGAAACATTCACCTTGATCTAATGTATTTAAGCACTTAGCATAAATAAATGGATCAGATCTAGAAGATTAAAGCACTAAGCACATTCACCCATATTAGATCTAACATCCAGATTCATCATAATCACAAAGCATAAACAAATCTATCTATCTATCTATATCAAGCACTTAGAAAATAACACACAAATACATCAGAACATCGCACAGAGCAGAATAACACAGTATTTACATGGTTCACCCCCACCCTAGGGCTACGTCTATTGGATCATGTTGTCATTGATTCCAATGGTTTGATTTATTGATGTCAAAGGATTGATTGATTGATGATTAATGTAATATAATATGTATTTTCCTTGATGAGAATGCATAGATGAACATGGATCAATGAGTTGTCATTGATATGATGAAGATGGATCAATGAGTTGTCATTGATACATGATGAAGATGGATCATTGTGGTTTCATTGGTATATTATGCATTGTTGGAAAAATGTATAGATGACTCATTAT
>JZKD02S1728022.1:42416-72010 GCA_000966675.3 Picea glauca
ATTGCAATGCCTTGTGGTTAGTAAACAAAAAAAACTCCATTGGAAGCAAGTAATGTCTCCAGTTTTTCAAAGCGTGGATGATAGCATAAAATTCTTGATCATAAACATAGTATTTATTCCTCGTTTCATTCTACTTTTTGATGAAAAAGGATATTGGTCTATGTTATTGGATTAATAGATAAGTGCGGACACAAAAAGATCTCCCTAACTTCCATAGGAAACTAGAAGAAAACAAAACATAATACACACTTCACCTTAAACTTCATCATCATATAAACTAGTTTAATGAGGCACAAGTGACATACCTTTTAAATGACATTTGATCCTCGCTAGTTTTGTCCTTGTAGCTCCTTCCTTGAGTTCGCAGAATAATACGTATGTCTAAGAATCAGAAACCAACAAATAGGGAAAACAATGGTATATATATTCTAATGAAGTCTATGTATATGATCAAGGAATTATACAATAGAAGACAAGATGCTTTTATAGGGAAGAAATGTATTACTCTATTAATTGAATAGAAAGTGGAGAATACAACATATGCCTTGATGTTGCAAGGTCCCCTTTCAATGGCTCTTTTCTTCAACACACACACTTTTATCCAATGTCTTGAATGAAGAAGATCTACAATCTATCTTGAAGAACTAAAGCAAAACTCTCAAGCATAATCTGAAGTAGAAATCTCCATACAAATATTAGCCTATCCAACCTTAGCCTTTTCCATGAGAGATCCCTCCTTATATAGTGTGAAAGAGATATGGATGAGGAGATTGAGATGATACCACCAAATCAGATAAGCGAGTAAGGTCCAAACCTATCAGAGGCCACCTCATCTTCTAGAAGATTCCCTTCTAGAACATTCGTGAAATTTGACATTTCCTATGCTTTAAGCATTGTTGCACCCTATGCACGAGCAACATGTGACAATGTCATAGTCCAGGTTTAGGGCAGAGTGCGACGATCAAGCATCATCGTACCCCATGCATATGGTAGGGTGCGATGACCTTCCTTGACATGGTTTTTGAAGGAGGAAAGAAAATCACTTTTCCCATGGATAGTCTTCTTTTAATATTTTCAGGGAATATAACACATGTTGTCAGGTGATCACTGAGGTGACCAAAATAATGTGTAAAAGTCTATCTTCTTGGTTCAGAATTTATCCAATTGTTTTTCCACTTTCATCAAAGTCTACTTGAAATACCTTATTGAAATCTGGAAGTGCCAATATTGGTTCTTCTATCACCTTATTTTTTAAATCTTCAAATAAATTTGTTGTTGTTGTTGTCCACTGAAATGCACCTTTCTTCATGCCTTCAGTAAGAGGTGCAAAAATATGACTGAAATTTTGAATGAACTTCCTATAGAAACTCACCAATCCATGGAAACTTTGCACGTCATAAGTGCGTTTAGGTGTTTGTCAATACAATAATGCTTTTACCTTTTTGGGATCCATCTTCAAACCTTCTTTGGAAACCACAAAATCCAAGTATACAATATCATTTTGTAAAAACATACACTTATTCATATTTATCAGTAATGCCTCATCTTTAATCACTGTAACAATCATTGTAACAACTTCTTCATGTGCTCTAGATATTCCTATTTTCTCTTGTTGAAAATTAGAATGTCATCTAAATATACGACAACAAATTTTCGCAAGAACTGTTTCATAAATTCGTTCATCATACTCATGAACGTGCTAGGTGCATTAGTTAAACCGAAGGGCATAACTAACCACTCGAACAACCCATCTTTTGTCTTGAACGTTATCTTCCATTCATCACCTTCCCTTATCTGCATTTGATGATAACCACTCTTCAAATCAATTTTTGTGAAGTACTCAGTGCCACTCAAAGAATCCATGAGATCATCCATTCTCGATAAGGGAAACCTTTACTTAATGGAGATTTTATTAATACCCCGCAAATCTGTACACATCCACCACTCACCATTATTTTTTGGTGTTAACACTGTTGGTACTGCACAAGGACTCAAACTTTCTCGAATTAACCCTATGTCAAGTAACTCATGTATTTGTCTATTTACCTCTTCACTCTCTGTTGGATTCATTCAAAAAGGTTCTTTATTCAGAACACTTGACCTTAGTATTATATGGATCTGGTGTGAGATTCTTCTCAATGGGGGTAATCCTATTGGTAAATCATCTGCTACTATTTCCTTGAATTTTTTCAACAAGTGTTGAATCTCAACTGATATAAAATTTATTTTCTCCATCTCCTGAATCCTTTTTGGTATTATAGCCAAACAACAACCATTGTGTTTCTTCTCTCTTAGAAGCTCCTTATTAGAACATAACATGATTTGACTATTGTTTCCATGCATATTCTTGTTTTTATTGTCTTTTATAACTTTTGTATTACTGTTGGTTATCCCCTTGTTGTTGTTACTATCCATATTCTTTGATGACATTGGTACCAACTTATAACACTGACCATCCTTGACAAATTCATATGAATTCTCCTTGCCATCATGGAATACCTTTTTGTCAAACATCCACGGTCTCCCAAGAAATAGATGAAATGCATCCATCTCTATCACGTTTCATAAAACATGTTTGTTGAAACTTCTATTATGGAAACTTAATAAACATTGTTCAGTTATAGTCACCTGCTACCCTTTTTGTAACCATGAAACTCTGTACGAATTGGGGTGTGGAATGCCTTTCAAATTCAATTTCCTCATGACTTCGGTGGATACCAAATTTTTTGTACTCCCACCATCTATGACCAGATGACAACACTTATCACAAATTTTACATTTAGTCTTGAACACTCTCTTTATTTTTTTAGGTTATGCCGCTTCCTTTTCCTCAGGCTTGAGTAATACTCTTCTCAACATAAGGTTTTCTCCTTGTTCTTGTTGGAGTACCTCCAAATTCCCACAAGTAGGCGATGCCGCATCTTCTTGGGTGAATTGCATCCTAGATTCATTTCTTCTTTCCGCGTTCTATCTCTCTGGACATTCCATGATTTATGACCCTCTACTCCACAATTATAACATGTAATGACATACTTACATCAGAAAAACCCTCTTCCTTTTCCAGTTCTTCTCATTGTATTCAGTATTACTTTATATGCCTCTTCCTCTGGTTCCTTTTCCCTGGAACGTTTTTCATATTCTTTTGTCAATATTTTCCTATACCTTCAAAGCGACCTGGTAGGCTTCCTATAAATTTCAAAAGTAATTTGTTCTCATATCATCTTGAATCGGGTACTTCAATCCATTTATGTATATTTCCACTCTCTGATACTCTAGTTCTTTCATCCCTGACCTAAGTTACAACTTGAAGAATTATTTTTCATATTCAAGAACATATGTCTTTTTTTGCCTGAGATTTTGTACTTGTCTACACAAGTTATGTTGGTAGTCAACAAGTAAAAATTTATCTTTGATCTTATTAACCATCTTCTTACAAGTTTTAATATTCTCTAATCTGTGATCTACTTTATCTTTTTGTGGCATATCCCACCAAAGTGCAGCATGTGCTTTCAAATTTGTAATGGAAAAATGAACACGATTTGGATCTTCAACATTCTCATACTTGAAGTGTCTTTCGAGCTTGCCTATCCAGTCTATAAGAGTTTCAGCCTTCAAACTACCATCATAGCATGAAAATTCAACCCTCGCACTACCTTTGTTACTCAAGAAGGATATCAAATGTGCTACTAGATCTCCTTCCTTAGCATTTTGTTCAACTTCAACCTCTTCTTTAGATTCAAAATCTAACTCAGATTCTCCATTTCTTCTATTCTCCAAATATTCTATTATTCTTATTAATTCTTCGAGTTCCCTATTTATCTCACCTCCTCATCCTTCTCCTTCTCTTCACAATGGAATCCTTACAATTTTTCTTATGACCCTCACTTAGACCAACATTCATAGGCCTCGCCTTTGGGCATTGTCCTCTCACAACTTATGAATCTAAACCTACTTTGACACCACTTGACGTAGGTCAGAGACCTGTAGCAATTCTAACGTACATGAGTATGCTCTACCTTCATAATGCACAATGAAAAATCATATTCAAACACGCAACAAACAATTCATTAATTGTTGTTAATACTCAAATAGAATAATTTTAATTACAACCACAAGAACACAAATAGGTTGTGAATCCTTGCTTTTATTATTTCTTTCAAAATGCCTCATATTACAATATAATCGAGCAATACATCTTTCTCACCGATTTGAACTGATGCACTATGTTTTTCTTCTGCATATTTTATTGTCTCTTCTTTATCTTGTTCTTTGTGGTTGTCTCGGTCACTTACAATAAACATAAGGGAAACCTTCCTTTCTTCTAGCTTGAATCCACCTCTACGTCTTCATGTCCCTTCCTTTTTATGTCATTTATGTTAGCTTATTTGTTTCCTCTTCCATTGGGAAGATGAATAGTCATACATGTTCATTTCCTAGACATTTTCCAATTTGGTTTTGTTTCGTCATCCCTCACAAATTATTCCTACTTGGAATTTAATATTCATGAGCTATGTGGACTGATTTTTGAATCAACACTATGAGTTGCAGTATGAATTATCCAGAGAAAATATCATACTTTGGATTCACAACATAGGAGTTGCAGCGAGTTGCAACACAAATGTTGTAGTGTGGAGTTGTAGCATAAGAGTTGCAGTGAGTTGTAACACCAATCGTGTAGCATGGATTTGCAATGAGTTGCAACACTTTCAATTTTTAACAAGAAGTAACAACACAAGATGAAAAGTAGAGTTGCATCCATCCTTATTCACCCTAAATTAACTTGTATAGAATTTGAAATGTTTTTTGGTGATGCAGATTGCCTAGAACCAAAGATGCTCATGCATCAGTATGATACAAAGTAAATCATCCCAAGGTGATATAATGATCTAGCAAGGTAAAAATTGGGGATGGTCACCCAAGTGGAGCTAGTGGCCAATAAGGCATTTTGTCTAGAAGTGCAGAATGGGTAAGTGGAACTTGGATAGAAAAGGTTTAGACCAAGAGATATTGGTGCACAGATAAGTAGAATGTCTATGCACATGGCTACATGGATCTAAAAGGATTCAAATACTTCTACAAGGATCACAAGAAGATAAAACATATATGCACCCAAGTGCATGATAGAAGTGATGCATGATACCCACAATAAAGCTAGAATGCATGTGCATGAAGTAGGCATGATGATATTAAATTCTTAATTCATATTGAGGTGTATTTGTGCATGTGGACATGCTTGAACGTGCTTGTGGCATTCTTGTATAATGAGAGTAGTTTATTGTTAAATGTGAAATAGTGATGTCATGATAATTGAATAAGACTAATGATGGATTGTGTATCTAGGAGATATTTTTATAGCATGGATGAGAATGATGACAATGTTGTTGTTGCTATATATAAAGGCCATCCATACAAAGAAAAATAATATGGAATAATGATGACCAAGAAGATTGGTGAAGGGAGACTACGAGCTTCTAAAATATACCAGCTAAACGAGTCGCATCAAGTAATTGATAACAACCATGTAGACATGCATTTGGGTTTCTTATGATGCATAAATGTTGAAGGGAATTAAGGTAAGAGTTTCCTTAGTTAAATTTTCAATATTTGAATTTATGTAAAGGTTGAGGGCCTTGAGTATACAGTTCTATTGGATACTCATTTTATGATAAATTTAATAGCATGTGTGCTATGATGGGTTATGATATCATAACCAAGTCAAGTTAGGATACATATTCCTACTATAACAATGACTGCCAATAGAGAGAGCCATGTGTGAGGACATGTTGTGGTTCGATATGGAAGGGATATTATGCCATACAACTACTTAATGATCTTTCCCCATATAACTGGTGTTTGGAATACAACCTCTTTGTTGACATTGAATAGAACTAAGGGATCATATTCCTAGTGTTGTGTATGGATTGAAGAGGAAGGTATCCAATTGATCGAACAATTAATCATGAAAAGTTTGGATGATTTGATGAGGCATTGGCTAAACCTTCCAACTAACCATGGTGGAATACATGACATGGATATGTGGTATTCTGAAGTCAATACAAGGATGCATTGTGTATATGTGGACATGGGTATTGACACATCGATTTGATGATAATGTTTTATTTCATTATGAAAAGCTTGGTATGCTAGATAATGCAAGTCCAAGGAATGATAGTTTCATTCCTTTTAATATGAATAATAGTTGGAAGTGATTGAATTTTTAGAGTAATATAATTATGAAATCACTTCATGGGTTGATTGCAAATGTTGCAATGAGATGATAATGAGCATGAATATTGACAATTGTTTGGTTTAATTAAATTTGAGGAAATTGCAGGAAAAAAATGGCCTTGGATATGGTAATGGTGTAATACCATAAGGAAGATCAATGCCTGTTGTTGCAAAATCCAAACATTTTGAGAAGAAATATCATGTTTGGGAAACTTGATTTCCTATATGAAACAAAATTGGAGAATTAATAAGTGAACTTTCTATGATGACATCTCATAATGATTGTATGTGTATGATACATATGAGATTATGGATATTGAAGCTAGAAATCTCAGGAACAAGGCTATTTTAAGGACACATGAACTCTATGATTTCCATATGTTACGGAATACAAGTGGAAGTCTAGTAATGAGTTGGTACTCTCTTTGCACAAGAACACCTTGGAAAATGATGGATCTCCTAAGGGGATGTGTAGCATTGAAGGGGATGCCAGATCATGGAGGTTGAGGATGGAAAGGGAGAGGAAAATTAATACTGCATAATGTATGGTGGTTGGAATCATGAGGGTATGTTGGGAAAGAACAATGAGCCTAATTATTTCCCATGGCATATTTGTGAAGCACAAGACATCCATATAGATAAGCATTGAATTATGATTGTAGACTTAATTTTGAACAAATGTTTACATTGTGGAGTTTGGAACTCTTGTAAATGATATAATTGTTATTTGAAATTAAATACAATAGGTACATTTTCTTAATGGTTGTTGTAGGAATAATTGAATAATGGAACCATAAATTGAATACCAAGAAAGAAGAGCACCGGAAGGAAATGGAGCTCAGGGAAAAAGGAAGAGAATGAGTAAAGTCAAGTAGACTTCTTGTAGCTCAAAATAAGCAAAGTGGAGATGCATATGTAATGCGGGAATCACATTTTCAACTATTTGAAAGTTTGAAGATTCCATTATCACAACTGGAGTTCCTAGAGCCAAATCTCTGAGACTTCCTATCTGAACTTGCATTGAATCCCTGCATAAAAGTGGTACAACCTGAGGGACTGTGGTGTAGACAAGGGGGTGCACTTTCTTGGTTTGTGCAGGTTGAGTGGAATGAGATACTATTGGTTGGAATTGACAAATTGTGAAAGTGGTTACAGTTGGGATTCCTAGAGATGCATCTCTGAGACTTCTTGGTTGATCTATGTTAAATCCCTAGAGAAAAGTGGTATAGCCTGAGGGATTGCGAAGCAGAGAAGGGGGTACACTTATTTGGGTTATGAAGACCGAGGGGAAAGAGAGATTTCCAATTGGAATTTCTGCAAGAATTATAAATTGTGAAATAATTATGTATGGTTTTTGGCCAAAGTGTCTATGTATCTATGGTTTTGGTAAATAATGCCTAGATGTGTCTATGGTTTTAGGCCAGATTTCCTATGTATCTATGGTTTTGGGCTGGAGTGCCTATGAATTTATGTTTGGGCTAGAATGCTTGTGTGATATTTGATCCAGGTAGATATCGGTGGCCACCCACCTTTTCCAATTGCCTCAAAGTAGTTTTCTGGCAATTTTGGTAATTTACTATTTTTAGTAGTTTCACTTCCGGAGTCGTTTTGAGGCCCTAAACGATGTTTTTTTGGGAAAACATGTTTGCAATATGTAAGTTTATTCGATATTGTTCTTAAAATGAATCTCCTCGATGATACCTTTCCAATGGGCTATCATGTGCCTATAAAAAAGATCATATGCAAAAGTTATGACCCCAAGAAGTTGATGTACTAACTTACCCAAACATGGCCCAAATGACTTTTGGCGCTTCATCTCCTAGGGTTAGGTTTTTGGATGTATAGGGTTTGCAGAATTCTTGATTATTGTAAAAATTCCTTCAGAGCCTCATTGTAATCATATTCTTGTGAATGCGAGTAGCCGTCACATCTCTTCTAAGAGATAAGCTACCACCATTCTAGCGAATATTTCACTCTGTATTTTTACAGTCTCTGTACATTTATTTAATTAATAGAAATCGTGTATTACTATATATCTGTGTTTATGGTTTCATATATGATACATTTATGTTATATTATTGAATATATGTGATATCTCTGTGCATTTATTTATTATATCTCCGCTCTCATTTCATGCCGAAAATAATCCAGATCAGTGGTATCAGAGTAGGCTATTCTTGATCATTATTTCAGTGCATGTCCCCAACGAGGTCCGAGTATAGCAAGTCGGGTCTTGAGCTTGTCTCTCTTGAGGAAAATTGCTCTCGCAAACCCAAGAAACCCTCAATGGTGGAAGAAAATAAAAATGATGGAGAAGACGATCCTATCAATCTATTGCTTGAGCAAGACCTCACTCGATAGAGGGATGAAATGATAGAGAATTTTTCCCACATCCTTCAATGCCTGCCGATAGCAAAAAGCACATATTCATCAAGCAACCACTTTGGAGGCACCTCTCCTTTCAAGGTACAAGTTAATTTTGATATTCCTATATTTGAAGGATGGATAGATGCAGACGCCCTAGACAAATGGTTAAATCTGCTAGAAGGTTATTTCTCTGTTCACAATTTTTTTGACAAATAAAAGATCACCTTCACACTCCTTAAATCTCTCCCCCATGTCAAACATTGGTGGGAAACTTACTGGGAGTAGAGTTCCACAGAAGAGTCTGGAATATATGGGGTCGAGCCCACTTGGGATTTTTTTATGGATGCGGTAAAGGAACAATATTACCCTGTTGGCAACTATGAGGACCAGTACATGAGATGGACTACATTGCGACAAGAGAGGGGCCAAGAAGTTTCAGAGTTCACCAATACCTTCCATACCTTGCGCACCAAGATGGGTATCAAAGACTCCGAATGACATTTAGTTTTGAAATACTGTGGGGCTCTACACATATACATCCAAACTGAAATGGATTTTCTGGACATCTCATCACTTGGTGTAGCCTATCGATATGCTGTTAAAATCAAGAAGAAATTTAAGCACCATAAAAAATGGGAGTTCAGGTCTACAAATATGCAATAACCAAAGTATGACAAAGACAACCCTAACAAACAGTCTCCTAAAAACCAATCCAAGCCATAGGAAAAGAAGGGTCACAAAAAGACAAAGAAGGACACTGGAAAATGGTGTAATTTCCACAAAAACCCCTGGCACAAAACCAATGAATGTCACTCAAAATAGTCATTGGTGGCCAAGATCAAAGACAAGGAGACGAACCCTGATTTAGAATCTGATTCAGAAAATACTGGTAAAGGATAGATCATTAACGCAAACCCCACTTCTATTGTTGCAATCGCAACAATTCAACTAAAAGAACCAACAGATCCTGAAGAGGGGGAGCACATTTTTCATTCACAGATGTGGGTGAAGGGGACCCCGCTGCATTTTATTGTTTATAGCGGAAGCCAGAAGAACCTTATCTCAGCAGAGGTCATCAAATAGTTGGGATTGTCGACAACACCACACCTGCAACCATACAACATCGGGTGGCTTTGCCAACGACGATATCTCCATGTTAGCCAACAGTGTCGATTGTCATATGGCATCCAACCCTTCAAAGATGAGGTATTATGTGATGTTGCTCCACTGGATGTCTGATATTTTCTCTTGGGCCAACCATATATGTGGATACGCCATGTTGTTTATGAGTCTCGACCCCATAGTATCATTGTTACTTTGGGGGGTCATCTCTACAAAATACCAGAGGTATTTCCAACTATTGTTCCACCCAAAAAGTGTTGCAAAGTAGTATCTCATATTGCAAAATTTAGCTTCTTCACAATATGTTCAAAAGGGGAATAGAAGGACACTGCAACCACTACAACCTCGCCCCATGCACCTTTTATCCAAAAGAAGCAGGTCGACAAGGTTGAAACAAAGCACAAAGATTACTTATGCACATTGTCCTCTCATGTAGCTCAACTTGTTGAACAACCTCAGCCTCAACAGGTTCATGACAGACTTCCACAAACTGAGCAACGTGATGTCTCCAGCAAGGCAAGCAGCCCACCAAGATTCAGATTCAACAAACATTTTTTCCTCTCCCCCGAGCACTCAACACAATGGATACCATTTCTTCCTAAGGAGGGAGGATTGATCTAGGTGGATATCGGTGGCCACCCACCTTTTCCAACTGACTCAAAACAGTTTTCTGGCAATTTTGGTAATTTACTATTTTTAGTAGTTTTCACTTTCAGAGCCGTTTTGAGGCCCTAAACGATGGTTTTAGGGAAAACATGTTTTCAATATGGAAGTTCCTTTTATATTTAACCTAAAATGAATCTCCTCAGTGATACCTTTCCAACATTCTATCATGCGCCTAAAATAGAGATCATATGCAAAAGTTACGATCTCGGGAAGTTGATGTACTAACTTACCCAAACGGGGCCCACATGACTTTTGGCACTTCATCTCCTAGAGTTAGGTTTTTGGGTGTCTAGGGTTTGTGGCATTCCTTATTATTTTAAAAATGCCTTCAGAGCCTCATTGTAATCATCTTCTTGCGAATGTGAGTAGTTGTCACATCTCTTCTCAGAGATAAGCTGCCACCATTCTAGCAAGTCTTTCACTTTGTATTTTTACAGTCTCTGTACATTTATTTCATCAATAGAAATCATGTATTACTGTATATATGTGTTTATGGTTGCATATATGATACATTTATGTTATATTATTTAATATCTGCGATATCTATGTGCATTTCTTTATTATATCTCCGCTCTCATTTCGTGCCGAAAATAATCTGGATCAATATTAGGATAGAGAGCCTATATGTTGATTAAAGGCCGAAGATACTAGCATGTGATATGTATGTACACATTTATAGTGTCGTGCACCGAGGACAGTGAAAAAATAATGGGGAGAGGATGTAACACCCCAAGTTTTAATCCTTGTAGTATAATTTAATTTTATACATGTGATTTAGGCTGGTGAGCCAATGAGTTTGGGGTGAAGAGGCCATATTTATTACTACGGGCAAGTTCCAAACTATGTATTATGCACATTGAGATAATTAATAAATATAGTAATCATTGGCTACGATACGAGAGGGATGATAACAATGGGGGGCTATGATTCCACAAGAGAGGGGGGCTAAAATAGGTATCCAAGGGAAACCCATGTCATTGCCTAGGTTAATGTATATTTTACAAGTAATCCTTCCTTTAACTTATTAGACACTCAATCATTGAATTCATCTAAGAGGGTGGGTGTGAGAAGTCACATCCCATAGTTATATGGAGCATGGGGATGAAGTACAATCATAGGGGCGTCACCCCGTTGACCAATATCTTATCACATTCATTCATAAAATGGGTTTTAAAATGTTAAAAAATAGAGTCATTATATTGTAGGTATTGGGGTGTGGGGGGATGTCGGGTAGGGGGGTTTATAGGTATTGGCCAGGTATAAAAAGGGGTATTTGGTAAAAATAAGGGATATATAGTAAAAACAAAGGTTTTTTTTATTGTAAATATGTAATGGGAGGTGATCCGAAAATCCTTAGATGCTAATTTATTTTTAAAAAATACTTTTTAACATGTAAACTGATTCAAAATATTTCTTGATCATATTGACAACTTTGCAGAACACTTGTGAATCTTTTACTTATCCAAAAATTCATGAAATGATGAATAATTTGTAGAATAATGTGAGATAACTCATCAGAAAATAAAATAATTAATAAGAAAATATTTGATGATGGATTTCACCTCTCCTAGGATACATCTCCAAGTTCCCTTCAATAGTGAGATTTATCTTCATTGATCTCAAATGTCAAAAATTACAATGAAAATGGACTTACAAAAATCGAATATTGAAGTCATTCTTCAATTATGCTACTCGACCCTAGAAATATAGGTTACCATTGAATTACTCTCACAATTCTGAGAAAAATAATTATAAGCTCACCTATACTCTGAACTGTCTCAACATGACCCTATTTACATGCCAAATGATACACTATGGCTCTCATACATGGCAAGCTGAACTAATACTTTCATAGACACCATCTTAGCTTGAAAATAACATCACCATCTTATTTCTCTCAATAAAATGATAAAAATGAGTATAAACAAGGTTCTGTTTGGACATGGCACACAAAACAATGAAACTCCATGACTAAGAAATCAGTTTCAACCCTTAGCATGCAAAACAAGACATTTGTACCCTGCATCATACTCCATGAAAACTTGTCCTGCCTCAGAATTCATGCTCAGTCTAAATAGGGGGCACGTACCCAACCATGGTCTGAACCTCATGATAACTATGACATCAAGTTAAAACCATTCCCTCAGAAATATATGCAACATAAGGTTCCTTTGGCGCATTGGTTAAGGCTTTGGTATGTGTGTGAGGAGGTCATGGGTTCGACCTCACAAACCTCACCCCCCTTTGACATTTTGTTATATGTTATATATAGTATGTTTTTTAGGTTTGGGGGCATATTTGTTAGCTCTCTGTGATTCCTAGAACATGGTTACATTGGATTTCAGATATACCATGGGACGGGGGCTTATCCCTTGGCCCTTTTCCCAACAAATAAGCCTTAAACCAAACTTAAATATATTGTGTGAGACATATGGTTAAGAACCAATGGTGTGGTATATTCATGAGGCTGTTTTATTTTCAGTTGTGAGGTTGGGGGTTCGACTCCAGTAGACCCATAAAAAATTTGATAAACCTTAGCCATGAAAGGACAATGGGAGACTGCCACATGGAGATCTCTCATTGGTCCACCTTTTCCTATGAGAACATGCCACGTGTTGAAACATGATTGCTCCATGTCACCTACCTAGTTGAACGTACAACCTGCCAACTCATCCTTGTATGGACGTGCCATACGTCATCCTTCCAATGGTGCCATGTGTCACCCCTTTTTGGCCATTTTTACCCTATTTGACCAAAACTTTGAAGAGCCATATCTTTCTCATATGAAATCTGTTTGAGGCAATTTTTGAATCGTTGAAAATATATCACCGAGATCTATGCAATGAAGTTATTTTCAAGAGAATTTGAGATGATACAATTTTGAGCATTTTTGGATCCTCCTGGATCTCTTTGAGTGTTTTGGATCCTCCTGGATCACACCTTCCCACTGAATAACTTTTATACATCAAACAGTATGTATATTTCAAAAAATTAGTGATGATAACTCTTTCTCACTCTTCCACCTTGCTGAATTTATCTTCACATTCTATTCAACAACTTAGTGATGATAAGGCTTCTTTACTCTTCCATCTTTTTAAAATTTGTTTGATCCCCATATTGGTCTTGATCATTCTGGACCTCCATATAGGATTTTGGATCTTGGATACATATTTGATATTCTTATTAAACTTTCAAAATCTCAAGGAAACCAATCTAGATCAATGTACTTATGGATGTTTCTCTGGAACATGGTTCTAACTCAGGCTCTTGGAAATAGCTCTGACTCTGAATCTTTGCTCCTGGATACTAGCGTTAGTTTATATCTAGCTCTGATTTTGGCTCATTGATTCCTTCATCACAAAAGCGTGGTCACTAATTCTCTACTCTGAAATATCCATATCTAAATACTAGCTCAACATCCACTCCCATCTCCTTCTCTATTCAAGATATTCCCTCTCAGAAATCATAAAACCAAGTTGAATGTTGATCTATTGCTCACCCATCTGGATTAAATTTTCATGTACTACTGATGTATCTGTAGGAGTATCTGAATGAATTCCTTGTTCATTTACTCTCTCCTTCACTGAAAGCAAACCCAAACATGTTTTCCACAAACATCTATACCACTTGACTTTCTCCCGGTCAAGGTATACATCTACATGAACATGGAATACAATATTGGAGATGTTTATAGCATAAAGTATACTTATTTCACCTTACCTATTTATAAAGAAGACTATTTATTTACCATCTCTAGGAAGACATTGTATAGCTATGATGCTCTTCCTGCTCTCGATCTACATGCTCCAACTGTCTTTACTCTTCCATTCTTTTTCCATTATTACTTTATAATAAGAATGATATTACATAGACAATTAGATACATATGTAGTTCATTAGTTGTTAATAAGAAAAATATAATAAAAATTGTCTACATTGTTGTCGAAGGAGTTTAGAAATCCTTATAAGATTCCTCTCACTCTTGAAATTCCCTAAAAGTGGCCATATAGAAATCCCTAAAAGATTCCTCTCACTCTTGAAATTCTCTAATGAGTGGCTAACAAGCCCTCTATTACAACAATAGAAATATACTCAGAAGATATTTAGATATGCATACTAACATTTCGAGTTACAAATATACATATTTACAAATTATTTCCCAAAATGGAATCTTTTATGATACCTATTACCTATCCAGATAGGTGGGTTCTTCATGGACTCATTCTTCCATTAGTACTAGAAGGAGTCTCACAACTTCTTATCTAGGACAATTCCTCTGAAAATGAATCTGAATTTGATATTGAATCTGACACTGAATCTAAATAGCCACTGGATCCGATTATAGGTCTTCCCAATAACCTATACAACCTCTCCTTTTGAACACCAAGAACTATTTTTGTGTCATGAGCAACTTCCTTTGAATACACAAGTACTTGTCTGTATTGGAACATAATTGCATATCCTTCATCTTCGAAATATGAAACTGACAGTAAGTTTACTTTCAAATATGGAACATATAGCATATATTCTATTCCTAGAAATCCTCCTGAATCGAGCTTGAATCTTACATATCCAAACCCTCTTACTACTTGTCTGGTGTTAGTTCCAGATCCTACATATCAATCTGTGTCAATTTATGATAAAGTAAGGAATATTGATYCMTTMCTGTCATSTSGCSASATGACAGKAAKGRATCAATATTCCTTACTTTATCATAAATTGACACAGATTGATATGTAGGATCTGGAACTAACACCAGACAAGTAGTAAGAGGGTTTGGATATGTAAGATTCAAGCTCGATTCAGGAGGATTTCTAGGAATAGAATATATGCTATATGTTCCATATTTGAAAGTAAACTTACTGTCAGTTTCATATTTCGAAGATGAAGGATATGCAATTATGTTCCAAGACAAACAAGTACTTGTGTATTCAAAGGATAGGTGAAGTTTATCCTAGGTTACATCTCCAAGTCCCCTTCAACAGTGAGATTGCTCTTCATTAATATCAAATGTCAAAAATTACATTGAAAATGGACTTAAAAAAATCTAATCTTGAAGTGACTCTTGAATTCTATAGCTAAAACATAGAAACAAAGGTTGCCATTGAATTCCTCCTGAAATTCTGAGAAAAATGAGTATAAACTCAACTATATTATGAACTGGCTCAATATGAACCTCTTTACATGCCAAATGATACACTCTGGCTCCCATACATGGAAATATGAACTAAGACTTTCATAGAAAACATATTAGCACGAAAACAACATCATCATCATGTTTCTCTCAAGAAATTGAGAAAAATGAGTATAAACAAGGCTATATTTGGACATGGCACACAAAACGATGAAACTCCATGACTAAGACATCTCTTGCAACCCTTGGCACACAAAACAAGATATTTGTATCTTGCATTGTTCTTTGTGCAAACTTGTCCTTCCTCAAAATTTGTACCTAGTCTAAATATGGTGGAGACCCAACCGTGGTCCAGACCTCATGCTAACCATGAGATCAAGTTAAAATCGTTCCTCTAGGAATCTCCACAACAGAAGGTGCATTTGGCGCATTGGTTAAGGATTTGGTATGTGTGGGAGGAGGTCATGGGTTCAACATTGCAGACCTCTACCCCTTTTGACATTTTGTTATATGTTATATATAATATGGTTGTTAGGTTTGGTAGCATAGTTTTTATCTCTCTGCAATTATTGGAACATGGTTACATTAGATTTCGGATATACCATGGGCTAGGGGCTTATCCCTCGACCCTTTTCCCACCAACTAAGACTTAAACCAAACTTAAATATATTGTGTGCCACATATGGTTAAGAACCAATAGTGTAGTGTATTGGTGAGGCCATTGGATTTTCATGCATGAGGTTGGGTGTTCAAATCAGGTTGACCCATCAAATTTTTGATAAACCTTAGCCATGAAAGGCCAATGGGAGTCTACCATGTGGTAGTCTCTCATTGGTCCACATGTTCCTATACAAACATGACACATGTCAAAACATGATTGGTCTATGTCACCTACCTAGTAATATGTACAACCTTCCAACTCATCCTTGTATGGAGATGCCACATGTCACCCTTCCAGTGGTACCACGTGTCACCCCTTTTTGACCTTTTTGACCCCGTTTGACCAAAACGTTGAAGAGCCATATATTTCTCATACAAACTCCGTTTGAGATGATTTTTACACTGTTGGAAAGCTCTTTCAGAGCTATAAAAAATGAATTTGTTTTCAAGAGCATTTGAGACAATCAAATATTCATCATTTCTAGACCCTCCTAGATATCTTTGAGTGTTCTGAATTCTCCTGAATCAGGAGGGGGGGGGTCGACAAAAGGATTTTAGGAGGTATTTATCAATATCTAGTGAAATTAGAGGTATTATTTAATATCCCATGAATGCACATGATATTTCACAGGTTCACTAAGTGGATTCCCCATGATTGTGAGTACAATCCTCCTTCGGAAGAATGTGAGTCAAGGAAGCATGGTTGAAGAAGGAAATTCGAGTAGGAAAAGAGGAAAATTTTTACAAGTTGATTTTCAGAAAAAATAGGGTATTTGAGTGCTAGGAAGAGAAACAACCATGATATGATTGAAGGTGGTCATTATTGGACTACGCTTACACTAGAAATTTGTCTTGTGTTCCTGTAAAAATGGTTGAGTGTCTGTGGAATGTTTTTCTATCGAGGAAATGGATCAAGAGCCTTGTGAAGGTTGTGAGGTATTTTAGTAGTATAAATTATGAAACATTTACTTTAATAACCAAAATTTTTCACTCAGGTTAGTTTTCTAACAATTCAATCCCCTACAGTTCATATTGGACAACACTTGGGACTACCATCATTTTTCACTCTGCGCAGACGAGATATTGGGTAACAATTTGAAACTCTTATAGGATTGGGGGTGGAAATGAAGGAATTATGGTTAAGGTTTTGGTAATATAAATTTTAATTTGTGGTAGTTTGACCTATTAAGTCATGATAGATTTAACAATCAAATCATTTTTTTTGTAAGTGAGTGTAAGAGCTTGTATTACTAAAAGAGGGTTATGATACAAAAAAGGGGGACTCCCTGGTCTGCCAAAAAGGAAACTAGACCAGAGGTTCTCGAGTTGCGTTTTCTAAGATAAACGACGGGTGTGACTAGATTTCCACCATGGGAAACCAACCCAGTTCTACAATATCCAGTTTTTGAAAAGAGAAGCAAATCAGACATGAAAAACACAGAAGCTGAGACTGACACTAGACTGACCAGACTGACTTGACAATAGACTAACCAGACACTAGTCTAGAACGATGATGTGTTTATTTCCTTCATCCGCCTGGCGCTCCATTGATGAGATTGTGTGAGTCTTTATGATATGTGTTGGCACTCCATTTCCATCGGCTGGCATTATGTCCATGTGATGGACGTAGCGTAGGTAGAGGTGGAATTGAGCAACCAACCACTCCATCTTGGATTTCTGGTCCTTCTCGACCTCAGCTAGCAGTTTGGTAATGGTTTCCAGACTACTGAGGTGACTTAAGATTTCGTGCAACAGTTTCTTGTGTTCCTTGTTGTCCTCCAGTCTGGCGTCTTCCATTTCCAAGCTCACTTTGTCAAGCATCATCTTTGTTTTCCATGCCATATCCATCATTTTGTGGTAGAGGGTTTCCCTGGGATGTGTGGCTCCTGGGTCAGTTATCCAGTCCGCTTCCTAAGTCAGAGCATCCCACGCTTTTCCCTTGCATTTTTATTTGATTTCCTCTTCTCACTAGGTGATGGTTTCCTTTCCTTTCGGTGCAACCAAAGTATGAAAGGTTCCCTCCGTTTCTTTTTCCTCCTGCTCCATCCTTGAAACTTGTTGATGACTTTTTAGAGTTTCCTTCCCCAGGAGGTTTCTTTTGTTGTGCGTTCTTTTCATTCGCACCATCCCCAGGAGGTTTCTAGGAAGTGAGGATTTTCCATTCTGGGTTCCTATTGCCATGCGTCCTCCCAGAATCTGGTTGTTTTACCTTTCCTCACTTCCTAGAAGTTGTGTTTCTGGATCCAGGTTTTGTTGCGCTAAACTAGATTCCATATGGTTGATCCCTCCCTTGTGCCCATAAAATGAATTCGATCCTAGTCGTTGATGTCCAGGGCATACTTGGCCTTCCATAGATTTTCCCACGAGGATGATTTTTCTTTGATCCATCTCCACCAAAGTTTCTCCCTATGGGATTCGTTGGTTACTTGTGGTCTTGTAACCCCAGGCCTCCTTTGCATTTTGGTTTGCAAACCTTCTCCCAGGCCACCTGGGCCCATTTTTTCTTATTTTCTTCTCCCCACCATAGGAAGTCCCTTTGGATGGCTCTTGTTTTTTGTAGTATTCCTTTGGGAGTAGGAAACACTGACATCATATAGGTCAGAATTGCTTACAAAACCGCTTTGGTCAAGATAAGTCTCCCTACTAGGTTGAGGGATCTGTAAGTCTAGTTTTTCACCCTCTCTTATAGTTTGTTGATCACTCCTTCCCATGCTGTCATTTTGCATGCTCTGTCCGTCAGGGGGATTCCCAAGTATTTTGTTGGGAGCGTTTTGAGTTCAAAACCGAAAATTCTTGCCAAGTTTCTTTGAATTGCAGGGTTGGTGTTGAAGAAATAGATCATGGATTTGGAGTGATTGATCTCTTCCCCTGGGGCTTCCCCAAACTCTTCTAATATTATTTTATAGGATTTTTCTTCCTTGACCATGGGTGTGCCATGGAGTAAGGTGTCATCAATGAACTATTGGTGCATGGAGGTAGGGCAGTTTTCGAAAGGTTTGATGCCTGTTATTTCTCCTGTTGTCGTTGCGCTTTTTATGCTTCTACTGATTCCTTCCATCATCGGAATGAACAGGAAGGGTGATAGCAGGTCTCCCTGTCTGATGCCTCTTGAAGTCCATAAGGGTTTGGCTGGGGCTCCATTGATTAAGAGCGAGTAACTTGTCTTTGAGACTAGACTGGCAATCTAGTTGATCTAGTGTTGTGTGAAGCCAAAGGCTTCGAGATTCTTGACCATATAGTGCCAGCTAATTTTATCATAAGACTTTGCTAGGTCAAGTTGGATTATCATCCCCCCTCTTCTTTGAATTTTTAGTGTGTGTATCAGCTCATGGGCATGGATGATGTTGTCCAAAAATTTTCGCCCTTCTACGAAACCCACCTGTTCCTGTGAAATCAGTGTGGGTAGGAGAGGTTTCAATCTATTGGCTATGACTTTGGAGATAATATTGTAAATCACATTGTAGAAATCTATGGGTCTATAATGGTCTAGGTTCCTTTCTTCATTTTCTTTGGGGATTAGCATAATCATTGTGGCATTTAGCGCTTTCAGAATGGAGGTTGAACGTCTGAAGTCTTCCACCACCCCATAAACGTCATGTTTGACCAATTACCAGTAGAATTTGAATAATTCCACTGTGAAACCATCTAGACCTGGGGCCTTTCTGTTGGGCATCTCCTGGACCACTTGGTCAATTTCCTCCTTAGCAATGGGTTTGTTTATATTGATATTTTGTTCCTCGGTAACTAGCTTGGGGATGTGTTGAGTTATCCTTTGTATGGCCTTTGTTCGGTCTTGGTTGGGTTCCTGGGATATCCCATGGAAGTGATTTACTAGTATATTTTCAATCTCCTTGTGGGATTCTCTCTCGATCCCATCCTGATCCCAAATTTTCAGGATTTTGTTATGGGTTCTTCTAACAATGGTTGTTCTATGAAAAAACTTGGTATTCCGCTCTCCTTCGTTTAGCCACCTGATTCTGGACTTTTGGTGCCATAGATTCTCTTCCTGCTGGCATATTTCTTCCCATTCTTGGGACATTTGGATCTCTTCCCTTTTCTAATCGTATGTATATCCCTCATTTATGCATATATTTTATGGAGTTTCCTCATTCTGTCTTCAATATTTATTTTTTCTTGGTTTATGTTTCCAAATATTTCATTGTTCCAATCCTTGAGTTTATGTTTGATGTACTTGAGTTTCTTATATAGTTTGAACATCCTTGTCCCTTTGTCTAGTTGTTCCTCCCTCCACCATTGGTTGGTATTCTCCTTGAAGGTAGGATGTTTGATCCAAAATTTCTCAAATCTGAAAGGTCTATTCTTCGGTGTGGTTTGGAAGTTTGCTTCCAATTGGACTGGCCAATGGTCAGAACCCCCCTAGAGAAGGATGTTGTAGTCTAAAGTTAAACCATTTAGAATGATGGACTCTAACACAAAGAATATGTCTAGCCTTGTTGCTACCTGATGTTTATTTATCTTTTTGTTGTTCCAGGCGAACTGGCCACTTCTGGTTCTGATGTCCACCATCTCCGTTGTATCAATGAACACTGAAAATTCTTCCGCATCTCTATCTAGTCTCATGGTGCCTCCTTTTTTCTCCGCCAGTGTCATGATGATGTTGAAGTCCCTTGCCAAGATCTAGTGGAGGTTGTTGGAATGTGCTTTTAGGTTTTCTAGGTCTAGGAGCATTCTTCTCTTTTCTTCCAACCTCTGGGGTCCATACACATTAGTGCATAGAATCACCTCCATGTTACCTATGATTTGCATGTTAACCAAAAGTGTGTGTCTAGTGGCTTCGACTACTAGTAGATTCATCACTTGTGGGTTCCACAAAGTGAGAATACCACCTACCATTTGTTGTCCTTCGACAACCAACATATTGTACTTGTTCCATTATTTGTTGTTGATTGTTTCCATTCAATCTACAATCCATTTTGTCTCTTGGATGAACAGAGGTCCGTTTGTTCCTTCCTCAGTCCGTTTTTAAGGATCCTTTTCTTTTGTGGGCTATTTAGGCCTCTAATATTGCATGTTATACTCTTCATTTAAAAATGTTGGGGGGAGTTGGGAAAGATCCTTTTGATCTTACTTGAGTTTATCAACAAAGCTCCTAGTTCCTATAGGGTTATGTTGTTTGATTTCCTTCCTTTATTCCTTCTCATCTTCTTGGGTGAGAGCTATGGTTGTCCCTTGCCTGCTTTGATTCCTAGGTGTCCTATCTCCCCATGCATGTGCCTGAGCCCTCTAGATTTGTTTCCTCCCTTAGGAGGAAGAGGTATTGGATACGATCTAGTTGCTCTATTGGTACATTGTCTATGCCCTGCCTTTTCCATTGCTCCAGTATGTTCAGGAGATATATTCCTTCCCTTTCCACAATATCTATGAGATCAAGATATTTTGTACCTACCTCACTTGTTGTCATTTCCGCGTCTCCATCTACCTCTTGCATGGGGGTGTTGGAATATCTGGTTTCTCCATCCATAGGAGTTGCACTACCCCCATGTTCCATCTTATTGCATGGACTATTTGTGTTATCATTTTTTTCTTGTTCCCAAGCTTCTTTAGATTTTTCCTTTTCCTTTCCTCCTTCTTCTCCTTTGTTGTTCTTGTCCCTCCCTTTTGTTCTAGTCCTGGCTTCTGGATTTCTTCTTGTTGGGGCTTTACTTGGTTTCTTGTTTTCTTTGTTTCTATGGTTTGAATTTATAAACCCATCCTCATCCTGTTGTATTTTGGTGTTTTTCGCTTCTTTTTTTATTGAGAGGAAATTCTCTAAATAGGTTTCCATGTTAATGGCATCTTCTGCGTCTAAATGGGATCTGCTCATAGTCGATTCTTTGTATCCATTCTTCATCCCTTAATTCCAGGCTTATGGCTTTTGGGAGTGTCCCCGAAACATCCATCTCTATGCAGATCCTTGCATAGGAGATATATCTCACTTTTAGGGTTTCTTCCGATGTCTTCACATATTTTCCAAGTTTGTTCCGAATTGCTTCAAAGGTGGAGGGAAGTTAATAGTCTAGAGGCAGGGAGTAAAGCCTTAGTCAGATGGGTACATTCTTGAAGGTTTCTTTCTCTTGGTAGAATTTTTCCTTCCATGGACACATGTACAGTCCTGCTGAGGTGTGGAAGTATGACCCCCCCTCAAAGACTTTATCCTTGTCCTCCAAGTTCATGAATACTACTGTGAAAAATCCTTTCGATCCTAGGTGTAGTTCCACTTCCCTACTTTGCTTCCATTAATATTTTATCCAGTTGTGCAATGTTCTTTCTGTGGGCCACAAACCCATGAACTTTCAAATTAGTGCATGTGTCTTCATCTGGTCTCGGTAGAGTTACGTTTTTGGATCTTCCAGTATAACCTTGGCTATCAGTTTTGTTTTAGGTTTACACGAGTTGCACCCTTCTACCCCATTGGGGTTCGCTCGTTCTTGCACATCATTATGGGTTTCTTTGGATTCTTCCCCCCTGTGATCCATTTTTTCTTGGTTTCTTTCCTGATTCTTTTTGGTCTTGATCCCATGGTGCTTGTCACTAGTTCCTTGAAACCTACACCTCATGGGTCGTTCTCTCTGCCCACAACTACCTTCTTGTATGAGGGGGTTCCATTACCACCCCCTTTGGTAACCATGTTTTCCTCTACTGTGACCACGACTGTTGAACCCTAGCTTGTAGTTGCTCCAAACCCTAGCTCCTAACGATATGCGGGTTTGGCCCAATTAAGCTTTGTTCCGCGACTAGACCACATCCTTGGTTGGGTTTGAGCACAATAAAGTTTGCATTTAACAATCAAATAATAACTATGGGGTGTTTAAGAATTGATTTTGTTTCATGTGAGAGTTAGTCGAATGACCATAGGTAAAGGTTATGGCTCATGGGAGTATATGAGACATGTTAATTATTAACATAGATGAATATATGTTAGTGGTATATGATCATAAAATCAAAGTGAGTGGATGAATGATTTAGGATTAACCATCATCATAATAGAGTATGGTATATTATAGGCGTTTATGATGATAAAACATGGCTTATAAGTAGATTAGGAAATTATAGGGTAGGAATTATTCAATTTTTTAATGAATAATTTAATATGAAGTGAACATTAGTATGGGTTAGAAATGAATGGAAATAGCATAAATAAGCTGTCTTTTTAAGATTCCCTTGATTTTGAGGAGTAAGCATATCAAAATACCAAATACCTCATATATACCAAACCTTTATTGTTGTAATGAATTAGTTAACTTTGAAGATGGCCCTTGAAGATTCTTTACCTTAGAGTAAGTGAACATGTTGAGTTTGTAACCTGGTTCATATTGAATGTTCTGAACACTGTTGAACTGGTCTTATTTTCTAGAACAAGTATTCATTACTGGACTATGTGTTTTAGTACAAGAAATAAGAAGACTTATTTTTTGTTATTGAATCAAGACTATTATGCTTCTATTGAATCAAGGAAAAACATGTTATTTCTATTGAAACAAATAAAACTTACTAATGACACTAATCATTGATAAGTGTGATTAGATTTATTGAAATAACAGATCTTTGGAAGAAATGATAGGAAATCTATACAAACTCTGGAATTCCTGTAATTTATGGGCAATTGAACACTCTATTTATTATGAACTTTACCAGCCAGTTTCCATGTTTTCAAGTAGAGTTCATGTTCAGTTGCACCAAGGGTCTGGTTTTCAAAAGTGGACCTTATTGTTTCTATTTTTATTTATTTATTTATTTATTTTTAATATATATTTATTTATATTAAAAATTTTATAGGAAAAATAAATTCAGGATGGAACATGAGTAAGAGAGTTACCCCTCTCACTCACAACACCCATCTCGAATTGCTGAAGTAAAGTAGAAATAAAATCATTTTGTGACATAGTCTTATTGTAGAAGTCAAATATGTGACCAATGACCACAAATTAAATTCATGTACCATCAATTGTTTTTATCCTCACAGAGCCATTATCAAATATTGTGTCAAATTCATAAGGACCAAGCCAGTGACTGGTGAAATTACCTTTGAAATATTTGAATCTTGAGTCAAAATGTGAGGCCCAATCACCATCTTTGAACTGATTCTTTTCGATAAATATATAATAAAATTTTTCATGTTGTTGTTGTACAAGAGTGGTCTTCCGCAAGGCATCCTAGCATATCTCATCTAGCTCATTCAATTGTGAAATTCTTTGTTGTTGAGATTCAAACATATTTAATCCTAACTTTGTTGCAATATCGAAGGTATTTTGTGAAATTCAATGGGGATAAGTACTTGTTTTTCATATACCAACTCATATGGGGTGAAACCGGTAGTATTTTCCCATTTAGCTATATATTCCCACAAGTCCTCTAGAATTGTTCCTGCCCAATATGTCAAATGAAGTTGCACTATCTTCATTAAAATCCCTTCTAAAACCTTGTTTGTAGACCCCACTTGGCCATTAGCTTGTGGATTGTACAAAGTATACTTTCTGTGTTTGATTTTATACTGCTAGACAATTGAATGAACTAGCTTGGATGTAAAATTTCTTTAGGCACTCCAAAACAAAAAAAAATATCTTCAAACAATTGACTGTTCAGTTGCATGTGGTAGATATTTTACTTTTTCCCATTTAGTAACATAATATGAACAAACTAAAAGGTAGCCCCTTCCTCCCCGATACAGGATTATGGGCCCTACAAAGTATAAGGTCCATTTCTTGAAAGGTTCTACAAGGACTTGTTACTGAAGAATTATTTCATTTGTTGCAACTGAATGACCCATCCTCTAGAAAATGTCACAACTCTTGACGTAATTTTTAGCATCTCTAAAAAGAGTGGGCCAATAGTATCCCAGGAGAGGATTTTTTAGTTTGTCCTCTTGTCTAAAAAGTGTCCACCACATGGGTCATCGTGGCATTCCTTCAGGATATTGAACATCTCATCTTATTTGACACATTTGTGGATAATAAAGTCTACTCCAGTGTAGAAAATATCTCCTCGAATATAGGAGTATTTGTCATTTTGTTTGATAAATCCTTTGCTTCTCCTTTGGTGAAAAATGTGGTGGAAGTTTTCCTATCGACAAATAATTCGCAATGTCAACAAACTATGGAGATTTAATAGAAATTTAAAATATATTTTCATCAGGAAGAATATATACTATAGGAGCAGTCTCATCATGATTGTTGATAAGGGAAAGGAAATATAGTCGATATAGAGAGATTAAAACTTAGTATGAAAATATGGTTTCTTATTTTATTTATTCCAGAGTAACACCAATTGATCTTTCTGGAAATATTTGACAGTAGTTCTCTAATCAAAATACTTTTTAACTATTTCTTGTCTTTTGTTCATGGCTATCAATGATTCTGCACTTTGTTCTTCCAACTGTATTAATTGATTATATCGAGCTTGGAGAGGGGAGTCTTCTTCCATGTATTCAATTCTTATATAAATGAATAGTTCATTCATCTCCAGATGTATAGGAATTCTAGCTTCCTTTCCATATACCAAAGTATAATGTGACTATCCAATGCTTCCCTTTGGAGTGATTCGACTTTCCCAAAGATAATCTACCATCTTTTTATGCCAATTTATTTGATTTGCAGCAATCATATTTTTAAGGACTTGGATCAATGTCTTATTTGTTTATTCAACCATGTCATTTCCTTGAGGATAATAATTGGATGATTGTACCATTATAATACCATTTTCTCCACAAAATTTGTGAATTAAGATCCAATAAAAATTGAGCTATTGTCTATTATAAACTTATCGGGAACAAAAAATATAGAAAGAATATTATCCTTCAAGAACAAGATTAGTTGTTCTGAATCAACGGTATTCAAAGCTACAACTTCATGTCACTTTGTAAAATAATCAGTAGTGTTGAGAATGTATGAATGTCCTTTACTAGATTTTGGATTGATTAGTATGATAACATCCAAACCCCACTGTAGGAATGGTTCTTCTACTAAAATGGGTTTTAGAGGCATTGCTTCTCTTTTTATTTTTCCAAAGAAATTTTTGGCATGGAGAAATTTTTATTTTTCCATCTCTAATAATTCTGTGTGGACTCACCATAGGTGCAAATTGTCCTCCACATACTCCTTTATGGAATTATTGTAATGTTTGTTGGGATTTTGAACAGTCCAAACATATTAACATAATGCCACCAAGATTTCTTCAAAAAATAATTCCAAAGACTAATACATATTGATTGGTGTTCATTTTCAAGGCTCTCCTTTCTTTAGAGGACATTTCAACATGAAAGTGTCTAGAATTCAGGTAAAATATAATGTCCTTGTACATTCATACTTTGGTATGGACATATTTTTCATGATAGTATCATCTGAATGAAGAGGATTTGTATTGACATCTTCAATACCAGTCATTATCTTGCATAACCCTTTTCCGGCTTTGATGGCTTTGTGAGGTTTGATTTCTATATCATATTATAGAAGCTTAGTTAGCCATTTGTCCCATCTTCCCTCTCTAAATTGTTGTTTTAACAACATTTTGATAGGAGGATGTGGTACATAGGTAATAATATGAGTTGATAAACTACATGTTTTGAAGTGATAAATTACTTTGACCAAAGAGAAGGCTTGATTTTCAATGGTGGAATATTTCAATTCATAATTATGTAAGGTTTTGCTCATAAAGGAAATTGGAAGTTCTCCCCTCTTTGAATTATTTTGAGTAAGTATGGAGGTAGTAGTATTTTCTGAGGCAAATGAATACACTATGAAATCCTTATCAAAATATGGACTAACAAAAACATGAGAAATGGTGATTTCATATTGATGTTTGTAAAGGTCTTTTGAGTCTCTTGCATCCATTCAAATTTCTAATCTTTCTTTAAGAGATTATTCATTGGCTTTACAATTGTAGAATAGTCTAGAACAAATGTTCGCACAAAATTTATCTTTCTAGAGAATGATTGTACTCCCTTTTGATATGTAGGAGGATTCAAATAATTTATTGCATTAGTTATTTCTTTATCAGTATAAATGTCTTATTTACTTACAATATGTCCAATAAATTTCCCTTTTGATACTGCAAAGAGGCTCTTCTTTGGATTGAGAGATATGAAATATTTTCTACATCTTTGAAAAACTTTCCAAAGGTGTTTAAGGTGTCCTTATATCAACTTTGAATGAACAATAAAATCATCATGATAGTCAACCATGAATTTTCCAATAAAATCATTAAAAGCATGATGAATATCTCTTTTAAATGTTACTCCAACATTTTTTAATCCAAAAGGCATAAATACATACGCATAGGTTCCCCATCGTGTGACAACGACACTTTTTGGTATATATTCTTTGACCAAATTTACCTAATTATATCCATAAAACCCATCTAACATGGAGATTAATGCAGAACTAGTAACTTGCTGCAAGAACATCTCCATGTTTGGAAGGGTGTAATTATCCTTAGCACTTTCTCGAGTGAGATCTTGAAAATCTATACAAAGCCAAATTTCATCATTCTTTTTTTTGATAACCAAAAGATTTGAAATCTAGTCTAAGTGTCTGATTGAAAAAAATATGTTATCTCTTTTCAACTTTTCAAGCTCCAAGTTTAGTAGAGGATTCAACTTTGGATTAATTATTCTTAATTTTTTCCTGAAGGGATTTGTTCCTTCCTTGAGTGGTATAGTAGAAATATGTACTTGTCATATTCTTTTAAATCATCATAGCTCCACAAAAAAACATCTCGAAACTCTTTGAAAAGAAGAGTATAGTACTTGATTTCTTCAGAAGTGCAACTAGTACCAATATTTATATATTTAGGGGCTTCAATCATGCCGATATTGATTTTTTTTTTCATTTCTTGCACTTTCCTAATGGAAGACTCATCCATTGTGATCCTTTCCTTGGTTTGAGCATCTCTTGTGAAGAGTGATTCAAGATTTATACAGTTTTTTGGAAAAAAAGGTGAAACTTTGATTGTGTATCCCCTTTTGAATGATATGTCCTTGTTCAAGGTACATATGCACTTCCTCTAATTCTATTGATGATGTTGGTTGAAAATATGTAATAAAATTTGCAACATGTTCATCATTTTAAAAAACCTGCCAATACTCTTGATTATCAGTTATTGATGGTCGGAAAACTATGTTGACATGAAAAGTATTGATATTTTGATAATTATAAATATTAAAATAGAGGGTACCTATTCCAATGAGTCTTCTTTTTTATTTTTCTCTCGAGGAACAAAGGTAATATTGAAGGAAACAAATGAATCTATAATATCCCAAAATCTTTTTGCATAATGATTCAACTTCTCCTTCTTAATAGTGTACCTTTTTCTAATGTAGTTAATAATCAACTTTGAATCTCCAGTCACCACCAAATCATTAAATTTCATTTGAAGTGCTAGGTTCAATCGTTGAATTAATGCTTCATACTCAACTTCATTATTGGTGCAAGGGAACTCAAGTCTAATTTCATGTGGATAAATACAATATTGAGGACTTTTAAAAACAATTCCAACTCGAACACCAGATTTATAACAAGCACCATCAAATGAAATTTTCCAAAACCCCTGGAATCTATTGTCTTCATTTTGTATGGCAGAACCCAATTTCTTTGTATTTAAGACAAAATAATTTCCAATCCCAACATCAACATATTTATGCATCATTTCAACTTCTTTCATTTCAAATGATGTTGGATTTCTCCATTCTCATGGTACTTTGATCAACATTCCATGTTTGTTTGGGAGAATCATGCAACTACCATCATTCATTATGTACCCTCCAATCATTGAGCACCAATATTTTCCAAGGACAATACCATATGTTAGAGGAATATCAACCACTATTATGGTGAACATTGTTGTAATATGTGGTGTTGCACATATCCAAGATCCTCCATTACAGATAATGGCATAATACCTATAATTTCTCCACTATCAAACAAGCAATTATGCAATGAAAAATCATGATTCTCCGATGATATGTAAAATGTTGGAACCTTTCCTCTTGGTCTTGTTGGTACAAAAAATTGTTGTTGTTTTGTGTTTATAACATCCATTTCTATCCTCAGACCAGATGAACTTGTATCATCCAAAATATTTAAAATATTTTATCTTTGTTGAGGTATATTGACTACCTCCATGAATGGTAGAGTGATTTGAAGCTTAGTTAAGTCATCAACCACATTATACGTCATTTGTAGTGGTCTTTTGGGATGATTTTCAATTGGATGTTTCTTTGTTGTTTCAAGAGTATTATCCTTTTCTTTTTCCTTTTCATGGTGATATCTAGGGTTGAATTTTTTTTCTTGATTCATGTTTTGAACAACATTGTCCTTGTTGATTAAGGTTGGTTGTCATTGATGTCAACCCTTGAAGAAAGACCCGTAGCACAAAGTTTTGGGTAATGGACCCAATAGTGTTTGATGTAAATATGACTCATTATT
>JZKD02S1728022.1:79504-101141 GCA_000966675.3 Picea glauca
TTTATTTATTACTGCTCATTTTTGGATAATAATTCTACATTGATATAACATTTGAAGAAAAAGGATTATAATTACATTATTACTGATTCACCCCCCCTCTCAGTAATCCAACAGTCCTGCTCTATATAATCATACTCTTCTTGTTCATCAAGAATTTAAAAATATGATGAAATTTCTTCCATTTTCATTGATTCTAATATTTGATTTTTTTCATTGATCGAATCTTGATTGAATTGGTCATTTTCTTCAAAAAATCGTATTCTTCAATTTCTTCTAGCATGAAAACATTTTCATTTGGAACTCATGGTGATCTAGGTCCGTGCTCTTCATTTCTCTGATTTCTATGAACTATGTTTATGAATTTTGGCTGCACAGTCCTTGCATATTGATGTTATGGAAATATATTATCATCTTGTTCGACAAGACATGTATTCCAATAAAGGATGAGCACCTTCAGTAGCCACTCACACAACTAGATCAAATATCAACACACCGATTTTTTTATGTGGTAAAACTCTTGTGGGGAAACATCCATAGCCCCAACCAATGAGGCAACTTGGAGCAATTTATTAGTGAAAAATAAAATATTACAGAGAGATTTATAAGAGAGTTTCTCACTATCAATCATAAAAAAATGACCCTCCATTCTCTTTAATTAGATATCATGGACCAATTGGGTAATAATATACAAATCAATGTAGTCATTAATATCGAGGAGAATATGAATAGTCAGTTCACTCTATGTTGGGAACATATTGTGATCATCGTATTACCTAAATACAAATGCATACTAAAGAAACACACTAAGAAACTCGCTTTTACCTATTGACACATTAGACCAAGGTGATAATAACTAACAACTAAGTTTCTAAATATCCTAGCATCCCCACTTAAGAACAACTTGGGATAAGATTGAATAATTTACAAAGGTGATACAATAATAAAAGGAAGGAGGAATTAGAGCCTATCATCCCTTAATGAAAACTTCTTGAACTCCTAACATAGATTGAAGTTTTAAAAACCTCTCTTATGTAAAATACTTTGTGAAAAATTTTGCAACTTGATGTCCTGTAGGGGAAAATAACACTTCAAGAACTCAATCATGAATGAGTGTTTTGATGAAGTACATGTGTAGCTCGATGTTTTTTCTACATTGATGTTGAACTAGATATTTGGTGAGTTTGATGGCACTCTAAATGTCACATCAAAGGGTGGTCAGATGTTGTTTCTCAAACCCAAACTCTAAAAGGATCCATCGAAGCCACAAGGCTCCTTGACTTGCATTGACCACTACTTGATACTTGGCTTCTACTGAAGAAAGAGTAATAACATGTTGCTTCTTATAGTCCCAAGTGATAGGTATTGAAACAAGGCTAAAAACATAACCCGTAGTAGAATTTCGATCATCAGGGTCGTCGACCCAATTTGCATCAGTGAAAGAAACCAATAAAGGAGACCCCCCCTGGAGTTGTAATGTATCTCGTGTTGATTTTTCAAGAGAGATGATATTGTCTATATATATATATATATATATATATATATATGTATGTATTATTTAATATGCAAAAGGATCACAACTTAAATATAGATATCCACATAACAACAAGATATATCCTCAAGGAAACTCTCAAGGGGGAGAAAACCCTACAACAATTTCCTCAGTATAGATTCCCCCAACATGTACAATGTCATACAATCGTCTTTCACGAAAGCAAGACCAAAGAAACCCAAACATAAACCAAGAATAACCTCCTAGATAAGTGCATACTACTCTCTTGTACTTATATTTAATGAGTGATCAAAATTACTTGATATAACCTCTATTTATACTCTAAAATAACTAAGAGACATGACTTATCAACAAACCCTTTCAGAATTTCACTTAGGAATAACCAATACAACTACACTTAGGAACAACTTCTGAAATTACATAAAATCTCAACACTCCCTCTTAATGAGGAAGGTATTATATCTGACATAGATTCTAACACTATCACCATCCACACGATCTCATGACCATTGACTGTCGGACACACAAATATATACATCACAAAAAATCCATAGTGACTTCACAATGTGCATCCAGGGTCGGTGGGTATCTCTCCAATAGCTACAACATGTCATCATGAGAATATATAGTTTCCCGCAGAAAAACTAGATATCTTATGCATGACATTTAGTACCATGTGATAACATATATACCTCATCTCTTCAACATGCCTCCAAGTTCGGTGGATAGCTCTCCAATATCTACAACATTTCATGATGAAATACACTACCCTGCGATAACATTTGGAGCCATCACTCCCTCTAAAGAGGGACTACACTGAGCTTGTCCCTAAAGTACTTGAACTCCATCCTTGACAACAACTTTATCACCACATCTACAACCTGTTCATCGGTAGCCACATATTGGAGCCTCACTGCTCCCTTCGGCACCATATCTCTGATATAGTGATACTTTATTTCAATATACTTTGACCTATCATGAAACACGGGGTTCTATGACAACTTTATACAACTCTGGTTGTCACACAATATACAGGTCGCCTCCATTGCAATATCGAATAATCCAGTCAACAATTTCTGAAACCACACTACTTCGTGACTTGCTACACATACTTCCACATAGTCTACCTCAGCCTTATTGAGTTCTACACATGACTTCTTCTTACTGATCCATGAAATCATACTGGATCCCAAAGTGAAGCAACATGCCAATGTACTTTTTTGGTTTGCAACAATACCGACCTAATCTAAATCTGAATATCCAAGTAAATTGATCTCACTGTTTGCAACATACTTGAGCCCATAATACACTATACCTTTAAGGTACCTCATCACATGATTTACTGCAATCAGGTGAACACGTCTGGGGTCAACCATGTATTGACTCAGGGTGTTCACAGAAAAACATATATCTGGTCATGTATTCGTAAAATACATCATTGATCCAATCATCTTCCTATATAATGTAACATCCACAACATCTCAAGTCATATTATCAAGCAACTTCATATTTGATGGCATCGGTTTATAGTCTAACACCCCAAACCTCTTCAGGATCTCCACAACATATTTTCCCTGACAAAGAAAGATATCATATGTCATACGTCTAATCCCAAATAGTAACGTATGAGACTAAGATATTTCTTGTCAAACTCAGAGGCCAACTCCCTTTGTCACTGAAAACAAACCCTACTATCCATTCTTCCTCACTGGTTGCTCCCTCTATGACTGAGGAAAAATCCATACCCCATCCCTCCTGACTAGATGCCTCCTCTATGAACCATGATTCTATCATGAATAGTAAGCATGCACAAATGTATCCCAATAAACACATTAACACAAAGAGTATTCATAATAGAAAACCATGTGCATCATGGGTTCCTCACGTCTTCTATAATTCTAGTAACAAATTTGACAGACACCTCTCTACGCAACAATAACATTACCTCTTTTCCATTGTTTCCCCTTGCATATTGCCAAGAGTGCCTTCACAAACTCAGACACATGAATCAGGGTTATTTCCATCTGAGAGGATTCTCTTTGCATTCCCAATTGTCTATATAATGGATCTTCATTCAATCAATCACCTCTTTCATGGCCATTGCTTCCAATGACAAATTGCAGGTAATCCAAAACATGGAAACCATAGTTCTTCTCTTGTCTTTTTCCCAAGGTAATCATTCCAATATTACTCTTTTCCATATGCATTTCTCGTGAATATCATTTGACAAAAACATGCACCAATGGTTCATGTGATCATGACATACTTAACAACGTCGAATAGTTTGTATCATAACTGACGCTGACTATGCCAAGGACTTGGCTCCAAGAAGATGCAAACACAAACCATGAACAAGGTTCAACTCCCAAAGCATTAATTTGGTAGTTTCACATCTCCTCTTTAGACCTGGCCTCCAAAAAAATTTAGACTATCATACCAAACTAATACCAAAATGATGCAATGTTAATGTTTCCCACAATGTACAAGAAGGTGGGATGGCCCCTACAGGCTTACATTGCATGTATTGGATCATTGTTGGTATCATAAAATAGTCATGACAATATATTACTGTATAGGCCTCTATCATAAGCCTCTCTAGCATATTTATTCGCACCATATTGTCATCAAAGGCATTTCACAATATACAAATTCCTCCCACAACATTCTCATGTTCATAAGCCCACTGGAAATTTATCAATATATAGTGTCATCATATGCATTGGAGGATTTGAAACAATGCCATATTCTTTCTCTTCCTTATGGTAATTCCATTACTTGGATATTTTGAAACGATTTCATCGGTCATTTTCATTGCTACCAGCACCACATGGTGCACACAGTCACATCCAAAATTAAATAGATTGGAAATTGCAAATCCCATTTTGTCCCGCCCATGATCACCTAATCGATCTGATCCCATGAGTTTTCACATCGTCATTCAATGTTTTAATTCATAATATTTTACCAAATCACTATGTATATTCCTTATCTCGATTATCCTTGCCTCAGGCATATGAGACGTGGTCGCTAAAAATATTGTGCGCATTGAAACCCAATTCTACCATTGAAACCATCGATCAAATAAACTACTTAAAATACAACACTTCAGTGGATCGTTCTACTTGGCAACTCCACCATTTTTGGAAGCTCAATGGTAATGTCTCACAAATTTCCGTAGAGGTTTTATTTTGGTATCATGATATCTCCACCAAATTCAACAACTCCACAGCAAGAAACTAGGCCTATGATATTTTAAAGAAATTTGTAGACGTGCATAGGATTACGGGAACCATCAGGGCCTTGAGATTCAAGGATTTCGACATCGCACAACTCTGGGTCACCCTCATCACATTTATCTATGTATATATATTGGACACCATGGACCATTCTATGTCAGACCATTTGGTCTCTAGATTAAAGTCGGGAGGAGGAGCATTCGATAATTCATTTGGCTTCTACACTTTCCAAACAGAATAAATCTCTGAGATAATATTGAGTATTATACTCAATGTCAATGTTGTAAGAGAACTGCCCACCATATTAGAGCCTGAACGGGCCATTCCTGGAAGAAAATAATCCACCACTCATATCATAAGTCTTTCTCTATCAATCACCAACTGATTTTTAACCAGAATGACCACCACCTCTTTTGTTTTGTAGTTGCTACCTAAATATACATTGATATGCGAATAATCAATAAAAGAGATAAATTGGATAAGAAAGGAACTGGGAACAAGAGCATGTCTTGGAATCCAAATATCCCTCCTCTTCCACACCTTCCACATATCCCATAAGAGAAAATAAATTACTAGAACTAACCAAATGCACCAGGCTACCAGATCTTCTATCATGGGAAGAATTATAATGTGCACTTCATTTTCCATATTTATTACACCCAAGGTGTTTCTTATACAAGGGAGTATCCATTTTACTTTGAAGACATGATGATGGGATTTCCATTTCTAAGTCCATATTTATAGTTGGTGGCTTCATATTTTGGGCATGGAGCCAACTTTGCAGCGATAGGTGCCACTACTCATGACACCAATTCCTTCATTGCTACCATCTCTCTCACTATTCAGATCAATCCCACTGAATCCAAATGCAAGCTATCTCTCTTATTTTTCCAAGCCCTCCCGTGAGGGAGTTAGGCCCAGTCCCTCTGTAATACCATGTTTATTTTTCAAGAGAGATGATATTGTGTACACACACACACACACACACACACACACACACACACACACACAGTTAATATGATAAAGGATCACAACTGAAAGATATATATCCATAGAAAAACAAGATATATCCTCAGGAAAACCCTCAAGGGGGAGAAAACCCTACAAAATTTCCTCAGTATAGATTCCTCCAACATGTACAATGTCAATGTAATACAATGCTCTTTCTCGAAATCAAGACCAAAGAGACCCAGACACAAACCAATAACAACCTCCTAGATAAGTGTACTACTCTCTTGTACTTATATTCAATGAGTGATCAAAATGACTCGATATAGCCTCTATTTATACTCTAAAAGACCCAAAATACATAACTTATTAATAAACTATTTCATAATTACACTTAGGAATAACTTCTGAAATTACATAAAATATCAACATTCCAAACTAAACTATACCTTGGACATACTGAAGTATCATTTTAGTTTTTTTCCAATGGATTTCATGGGGTTTTTTCATATATCAGGAAACATGACCAACATCAAATTAAATATCAAGATGGGTATGAGTAAAATATAAGAGGCTTCCAAATAACTGATGGTACAAAGTGGAATCAACTTTAGGAGAAGTACAAGTGGCAACAATTTTGACTCCAGATTGGAAGGTAGAAGGGGTTGGTTTATAATCTTCCATGTAAAAGTGACGAAGAAGGTCACAAACATACTTATACTAGGAAACAAAATTTCCTTCCTTGGTTTGCAAAACTTGGAGGCCAAGGAAATAGTGCAAATAGCCTAAGTCAGTCATTTCAAATTTCTTCTTAAGGCTAGTTTTTACATGGTTTAAATGTTTAGGGTCACTACCAATGATGATAATATCATCAACATAAAGAACAAGTATTTTGAGATGGATTCCTACTTTCTTGGTATAGACATTAGGGTCAAAATGGCATCTAGAAAAGTCGATGTCAAGAAGAAAGATGTCCATTTTGGAATACCGAGATCAAGGATCTTGATTAAGACCATAAAGAGATTTCTTAAGGAAACAAATAAGGTTCAATTCATTATGGACATAGCGGAGAGTTTGTTCCATGTAGATTTATTCTTGAAAGTCCCCATGCAAGAAGGTGGATTTAACATCCATTTGAGGGGACTCCCATTTATGTGAGGAAATGAGGAAAGAATAAGGTGGATGGAATTCATTTTGGCTATGAGGGTAAAGGTTTCATTATAGTCAATGCCTTCAACTTGAGAGAACCCTTTGGAAACTAACTAGGCCTTGTGTATTTCAACACTTCCATCTAATGCATATGTAGTTCTATACACCCATTTACATATGACAATTTTTCTACCTTTTGTGATGTAGGAGCATCGATAGAAAGCACAAGTAGAGGACAACTAGATATACACCAGCACGCATTTTGAAAACATTTTGAAATTTAAAAGATGAAACATTAATGTGATAGCTGGAAGGATGTAATTGTTCTTAAATGTTTTGGGGATTGTAATGAATATCTTGAGTGTTGCTCTCATCTTTCGGTTGGAGGCATTTAATGTAATAAATGTAAAGTAGTTGTAGTCTTTAATTTCAATAAGATAGCTTAGAGTTGTAGGAGGGAAAAACTCAAGAAAATCTCCCTTGTACATATTGTATTATCAATTCTCAATTGTAAGAGTAGAAGAGATGTAGAGCAAGAGAGCATAGGAGATCAGAGAAGAACATATATTTTAGAAGTTTTTTGAGCATATAGTTGTTTCTATAGAAACCATGTACATAGGCACTTGAATTAATATACGAATGCTTTGAACAAATTTCATGGTGTTGTTATGGTTACTGTTTGCATCTATTGAATGGTATGTTTACAGTTTGCTTATATGATCTGTTATGCATTTGTTTCAATGCTTTATATGTATGATTTCATGTTGAATGTATGAAGTCTATGAGAGGGAGAGTATAAGTTTCAATTTCTTCTAGTCCTGACAATTCCTGCAAGGAGTGCAGTGAAGGTCTACAAGGAGTGCGTTGACAAGATTATGAGTTTTACCTCAGAAAAAACTCAATAGAGATAGAGTTGTTCTTTTACCATCAATAGTGCAAGTATACCACAGATCCGTGCAAGGTGTGCCCAGGCTAGGTTGAAGTCTTAGACTTTTCCAACCAAGTGAGTGGTTGAAGAAATTATGTCGCAAGGAGTGTGCAAAGTTGGAGTGTTTGGATAACGAGAGGTTATCGTGAAGGTCGTAAGGAGTGCATGCAAGAATTCATTAGAATCCTTGAGTTTGCAGAAAGAATCAAGCTCAGGAGGGATAGATACTTAGAAAGTCCATAGGACAGATGAGGGCTGAATTCACCTCACAAAAATCAATCTCATGAGGGAAGACGCTGAGTTATTTGGTAAAGAACTATTGAGAGCCTAAATGCATGGTGGAAATTCTCGAAGGGAGAAATGTTGACTTTCCATGGATCGTCAGATCTAGTAGATCTGTGGGGAGGATAAGACCAAGTGTTTTTCAACACTTGCAAGATCAGGAGAGATAAAAACCATTAGATCCGTAGGAGCGTGAGTTGTTGATTGGGCGCTCCAAAATTTTGGCATTTCGGGATTCAAGAGTGTGGAGGAATCTATTTTTGAGAATCGTGAGTCGTGAAATTCCAATAAGAGAAGGAATAATTTGGAACGTTGGATCACAAGAGAATCAAGACCATCTATCTAGTATAAGAAGTCATCGTGGTTTCTCATTTCAGAAGAAGAGAAGAGGGTCACTTCACAAATTCCCGATACGTGAAATCTTGACGTGATCTGGACCGTCAAATTGTGGGAGAATCAGGACCGTTGATCTGTGGCGAGGAATTTCACAGGTTCAGATATCGGGAAAAGAAATAAAATACATTTTGCAAAACCCCGACACGCGAAATTATGATGCACTTGAAGAATGGGCCCTAGGTCGCAGTCGAGGGTCACATCTGGAGAATTTAAGGGACGATCTAGGGATCATTAGCCCATTTCGAGATTTTGAGAATCAGAGGAGTTAGGGTGACTCGCAACGAAAGTCTCGACATCGCGAAATGTGACATTCCTTTTGGGTTAAGTCTGTGGTCACATCGGTGGTCACGTGGAGTGGAGGCTCGCATCTAGTGCATGTTCACGTAGGTTGAGCATATAAAAGGAGACCTATGGTTATATGTGCGAAGGGTTCTAGTAGGGACCAAAGGATCCATTTCGGCTCAAGAATAGGAAGATCCAAATACCGGGAGGTCAAGAAGACCCTACTGAGGTGGTGGTCTGTGTCAGGTGGTATCAGAGCATGCAAATTTTATTTTTTGTAAAAGGAATACAGAGGACAATTGTGATTGAATTCTACGTGGAGAGATTGAAACAATGTTTTCGAGGATACATCAAGAGAGACCTATGCCCGATCCAACTATGGAAAGGGAAATGAGAGAAATTTGTGCTCGATTAGATGCTATGGAGATAGCACAGAGATAAACACCTGATACTAGAGATATTAGTGAAGCTGAAAGAGAGAATGACTCTAGAGCCGAAGAAGAAGTTGTATCCGAAGATGCTGCAGAGGAACGTCTATTCAAAGTTGTTGCAAGGATAGGTTCCAGAGAAAAAATGGACATCCCGATGCATGAAGGCAACTTAGACATTGAGGATCTGCTAGATTGGTTTAGAGCTCTGGATAAATACTTCAACTATGAGGATATCGAAGAGGATAATAAATTAAAGCATGCTGTCACTAGACTGAAAGGGCATGCAACATTGTGGTGGGATGAACTGCAGGATGACAAGCATTGCAAAGGAAAAAAAAGAATTAAAAGTTGGGACAGAATGGTAGTGAAGATGAAATCCAAATCATACCCATATATTACCAAATCAATCTGTTTCGAAGAATGAATAATTTGAGACAGAAAGGGATGACAGTGAAGGAATATACAGAGGAATTTTACAGGTTAAATATTAGAGTTGTTCATCATGAGAGTGATGATGAAAAAGTCGCTAGATACATGAATGGACTAAGATATGAGATTCAAGATGAGATGAGCATGGTGAAAATTAGGAATGTAGAATATTCTTATCACATTGCTTCAAAGACAGAAGTGAAATTGGCCCAAAAGCAAGGTCAAAGGGGCAAAGGCAAAAGTCAGGGTAGAGGCAAAGCAATTGCCCAGGACAGAGTATAGAAGCCCAAGGATGAAGAAAATAAACCTCATAACCACCCATAAAGGGGAGGAAGTTTACAAGGAGGACAACATTTTGATAGGAACACTTTTCCTCGAGCAAGAGGAAGAGGAAGAGGCGGAGAAGGTGAAATAAAGTGTTTTGTCTATGGAAAGATAGGACACAAATATTTTGAATGTCCCGATAGAAAAATATATGGAGGAGGAAAAGCTCACATTTCAAAAGCACAAAGGAGAAATGTTGAGGCAGAAGATGCAGAAGGTGGAAGATCCTTAATGATTAGGAAAATTCTCTTGAAACCAGAGAAGGAATTGGAGAATCTAGTCCAGAGGAACAGTTTTTTTAGAAATGCTTGAAAGACCAAGGATAGGGTATGCAAGGTGATAGTTGATAGTGTAAGCACGGATAATATAGTATCGACAAAGATGGTGAGAAAGATGGAATTGGAGACAATTGCACATCCAAGCCCATACAAGGTTTCATGCTTACAAAAAGGACATCAGGTAACAGTCACTAAATCGTGTTTAGTTGAATTTAAGATAAGGGGATATAGAGATGAGATTTTATGTGATGTTATTCCCATGGATGTTTGTCATATTTTTTTGGGGAGGACTTGGAAATATGACATAAATGTTATTAATTGTTATCACTGAAATTTCGTCCGCAAATGGTTACAAGAATCCAACATCTTCAAACAACTATTAGTTCACCCATGGACCAAAAATCACCAAAAATGCATTTCCAAAACGTCCAAAACTATACAAACAGTTATAAAATCAGCATGCACTAAAGATATACAGGAAGTGTGTGCACGTGCACCAGTCAAAAATGCCGGAAAAGCGCACATGCACCCAATGCGCGACTGTGGACGCAAAAAGCCGCACACAACTCAGAATGACGCATTTATGATATTGGTCGGCCTCCCACCCACTTCTAGTTCAGCTTCAAAATCGATTTGACATCCAAATATCGACTGAATCTGGCTGGGTGGCTGGTCAAAGACCTAAAGGTGCCCTAAATAGCCCCTTGTTCACACTAAAAGTTGGTTGAATAATGACTCAAAGTTATGCTATAAAAGAAAGCCATGGGTGCACTACATTTTCAAGAAATTCATTTATATTGTTATGTTGCTAGTATTCTCTTGGAGGATCCTCTTTCCTCATCAAGAGTATGCTATCACCATTACACTTAGCCATTCATATCACCTCTAGAATGAATGTGCTTTGGATTCTCTTCAGCATTTCATCCTAGTTTCTCATTTGTAAGAAGAGCTCAATATTTGGGGGTTCAAGAGCCCTCCCTTGGAGGAAGAGAGGACCCAAAGTCTCTATTTCTTCTTGGTGTTTTCTTTCCACTAATACAATCATTTCCATTGGTGGCATGAGTCTTGTTTGTTCCTTGTCATTATGTTCTTATGCACTATAGTTTAATTGTTTTTATCATTCTTAGTTTAATTATTTGCTTATATTTTATGCTTTATCTTTCTAACCCTTTTCTTTATTGTTGTCTTGCCTAGCTGACCCAACTGGGCTTGTAAGCACCATTATTTTGCTCATTTAGGTTACTAAAGAGGTGCAATAGATTGGCTACTCCACTGGGGAAAGGTATCAATTTACTACCCCATTTGGGTTATTTTAGATCTTCCTTCTATTTATTTAATCTACAGGTACCATAATCGGCCCAAGCCGACTTGCAAAACATCAAATTCAAAGCCGAGTTAAGAGAATTCCATACGAAATTTTCTTCACATCCATGTGACAGGTGTGTGCTGGTTTATCGGCTCACAGTTGCACATCGTGTGCACGTGTGCCAAAACCACTGTATTACTCAATTCCTTATGTGCACCTGCACCCATAAGTCTCTTTTAATTTGCGCATTAGCGCTCAAAGTGCCTCTGTCTATTCTGATAACCACACACTTGTGCAAAAAAATACACATTTTAAGCTTTTTGTGATCTGTGGAGGGCCCATAGCCTTCTTAAAATTGATTCCATGCATATTGTAATCTGCACCACACTTACATTCCCTCTCCATATAAAGGGATTAGTCAAAACATAGGCACTTAGGGGGTTAAAATCATAATTTTTTCCGCTTTTTGTTTTCATGTTGCCACATGGATGGCTTGCTTTGATTAAAGGTTAAGTGGGAATCATTCTACATCACATTTAAAACTTGCATTGGGACTAGAAATTGGATATCAATTATTGAGTATGCTCTTCTCTCGCGCTCCAACGTGATCTTGAGAATCATAAAGAGGTTGAGGGACAATTTTAACTCCCTTAAAAATACAAAATCTTTAGAAGAGGACAACAACCCCCCTCGGGACTCCTCTTAGTTTATTTTTCAAACACATCTTAAAATTGTAAGGGCCCATACATGCCCACATGCTACAAAGATAGGATAGTGTTGAAATTTACTTTCTTAGATTAAATCACTAGGGAAGTTCAAAGTTTTTGTAATGGGCCCATACATGCCCACATGTCCACAATCTAGGATAGTTTCAAAGCTTTCTTAGATTAAATCACAATAGAGAGTTAAAGGAATAGTAAGGACCCACATGCTAGTTTCCTAGGGACTTTAAAATTCCTCAAGGTTTTACCAATGACACATAGTAACTTAGGTAATCAAAACTTGTAAGGACCAATCGAAGTCCACATGCAGCAAGGTGACACCTAAATTATTAAAAAATTGGCACACTCTCACTTGTTCACACACAAAGTTCACAAATCACTCACATAGTCTTATCTAGAAATCATGGAGGTTGAAGTAAGTTTCCTGCATTACGGTTCTGAAATGCCCCACCCCTTTTTCTTGATGAGAATATCCACTCCCACTTAATTTCAACGAGGTTGGTTTACACCCCCAGTCTCTCAAACAACCACACCTAAAATCTTTCTAAACAATCACTAAGTTTTCCTCCACAGGAGGTGCCAAAATAAAAATTTTATTCTAGGTAGGATATTGGGGATAGGCATCCAAATAACTCCCCATTATCTGGTTCTCACATCGTCAAAACAATAGAAGTTGACAAATAGGGAACTTTTAAATCCTCCAAGTCAAGTGTTCCTACACCATAAGGCAGGGAGATACCCGTGAAGGGTTGAAGGCCGAGGTTCAGTTGTTCTATGTGTCCCCCCTTGAGGCACCCACCTCTTGGACGGGATTCAGCCCGTGAACCATTTCTTAGGCCAAAAATCTAAATTTCGCACTTTGACCAAGGTACCTAGTGACCAAAATTTAGGACATCCACCCAGGTGGCAATTGTGGGTTGTAATTACACCTTGATCAGATTTTGTGCGGCTATTGGGAAATATCGCCAGCTCTTTCAGGATATTCCCCCTCTACCCCTCATTATAACTGATTGCTTCATCCTTCACTAGTTTCTCTTTTGGTGGCTTCAGATCCCACTGTCAAGTGCTATTGGAAGGTCCAGTTCTATTTGAGAGGAAGGACGTTACATCTTTTAGGACACGAGAATTTGTTTTATTTGTTCTCCCACGCGAAAAAAATCTACCTATCCACATATATTCTTCTTTATCAAATTACTTTATGTATGATGCCCTTCTGATTACATCTGATTGGGAAATATATTGTGCATGTTCAAAAATTGCAACAAAGGCTCTTGTTTATTTATTTCTCTCACCACCATTCACACACATCCACTCAGCTAGTTGGACATCATAGGAGACCCATGGAACCCCCGTTGTTCCATATGCTTGCTAAATCTCCCTCCTATTCTAGGGGGAGTTCCTAGTCTTGCCAACTCATCGACTCCCCCTTCTCACACCCATGTGAGTGCCACTGTCTTAGGATCATCTTTGCTTGGTTCCACCTTACTTGGGTCCACTTCCCAAGGTCAAATATCCCCACACTCTCCTTTCCACGGAAGTAGGGGACCAAATTCTTCTCAAGGGGGAAGTACAAACCCACCTAGTCCCCCTCAAGAGTCAGGTACGCAAAACACTCACATTATGGTTGGAGATAATCCTCCACCACCACCTCAAATTCCTTACTTGGCTTCCCTCAACATACCGGATCTAACTAAACTTACCAATGATCCTATTTTGCACAAACCTACATGGCCTGCAATACCTACCAAACTCCCTTCAGACATCCCCAAGTTTGAACGAAAACCGGGAGACGATCCCGCCAACCATATCATGACCTTTCACTTATGGTTCTCTTCAAACAAAATCACAAACGATTCTATCTGATTGAGTTTATTTCAATGTACACTCATTGGCCCATCAACTAAGTGGTATGTAGAAGAAAAATCTGGGTCCCATGTGACCTCTAAATCCTTGTCCAAAGCATTCTTGACCTTGTTTCAACTACCAATTCAACATGACAATGGCCTCGAACTAATCTCATAATTTAAACAAACCTCCGCCATGCACATCGCTGACCACATTCACGAATGGAATTGGTGGCGTAGTCTCTGCAAAGTTGAAGCTACTCCACAAAAATGTCTCAATTGGTTCCTCAAATCACTTGTTTCTCTCCTTGCCAAAGATGTGGCTGCCACCTTCCCACAATCTGAAGAAGAAGCCATTAGCAAGGCCCAACAGTTTGAACTCATCTATTCCTAGTTAGGATACTTATATACAGTACTCCCTGATGCCCCAAGACCCATGCCATTATGCCAGGACAAACCTGGGATGTGTCACTCGATCGATGGATTGATTGGTACCACTACACACCACAATCCACATCCCCAATAACCACCAATTTATGGAACCCCTCAGTATCCTCCGGCATATGGAGGAATATCTTATTATCCTGTTCCCCCTTATCAACAACCATACCTTATTACCCTACCTCCACCCATAAATGGACCCCCACCAGCATCCATAGTATGCCCACCTATCCAACCAAGTTCTAGTACCCCCTCTACCACAACTTATACCCTAATCACTAGTGAAAGCACCACACCTTCATATGTACCCTATGGATCATCACAACACAATCCGTACTTTCCATTTCCTGGTCCCCCACAACCCATGGCTCCACCACAAGGACACCCACACGTTGGGGTTAACTTTGTTCATCCCTCTCCCATTTAGCAATACCAAAATTTTGAACAATTGAATATGGCCAACCTAATCCATCAATCGAATAATTCCAAAAATAAAGGAAAAAACCGGAACAATAATAATCCAGGGCAAGGAGGAAACCATCCCCCAAAAAACCAACTAGCTGGGGGCAACCAGAATTCAGGGAACCAGAACCCTCAAGGGGGTAATAAAAAAAAACACCAAGGAAAGAAAAACAACAATATTTAGACAAACTTCCCTTGTGCCCTTTGTGGTGAGTTTGGTCATTATACTCACCATTGCCCCCAAATTGCTAACTTTAAACAGATGAAAGACTATGTGAATGGACTACGTCCCTCAACACCGCCTACCCCTTCGTAGGCCCCACAACAATATTTGCAACAACCACCTCTAGCCGTGCTACAAAACCCCATTCCACACCAAGGGGTAATAAATACCCAACAAGACATGTATCCCACCCCACCATAGTTGGGACAGTATCCCAATACGAGAAATCCTGTAGATCGCACTATCCTCCTCACCAGTGAGGAAGAAGTCCTTCTGCAAACGCACAGTCGTCAATATAGCAAACCCCCTGAGTCTGCTCCCACCACCTCAGAAGAAACCCCAGTCACAAATGGACCCCCCTTAATGATTCCTCGCCCTAATATTGAAATACCCCTTCGTATTCCTCACATCCCATTGCACAGGAATGTCCACAACCCTCAGGATAGGGCGTCTCATAATTATAGTTTGGTTGATGACTTGGCACAATCTTTGGCTACCATGTCAGTCTTAGAAGTCCTTCAAACTTGTCCCACTCAGCGGAAGTCATTACTTTTCTCCCTGGGGGTAGTTGACCCTACTGATACTTGACTCATCACATTTTATCTCGACAACGGAGAACCTCACCTCCCCGCTCTTATCACTTTTCAAATCCCCTTGAAAAAAAAGAACATTATCATTCATCGGTGGATCATTGATGAAGGTGCATCCACATGTATCATGTCCAAATCTGTATGGAAGAAACTTGGTTCCCCCGAACTCATACCATCTGCCATTACTTTAAGAGATTATGATGGATGACCATCTTCTCCCGAAGGGCTCTTCCAAAATGTCCCTGTAGAACTCGGGGGAAAAACCATTCTCATTAATATTGAGGTTATTGATGCCCCACTCGATTACAATATCTTTTTTGGTCATAGCTACATGTATACTATGAAGGCAATTACTTCTTCTGTATTTTGAACCATGATGTTCCCCCATAATGGGAAGATCATTACCATCGATCAAGTTTCACATTATTAGCCTAACCCTTCTGCCAACATCGATAATATCCTCCCATTCGTCCACACTAATCTCGATACATACCCACTCATCGATATGGCCCCCATAATTTTCAAAGACTCATCCTTGCCTGGGATGTACTATGGTGCACCACCGCTCATTCATCCCTCCAATCAAGTATGTGTTGTCTCATCCAACGAAACTGAAGATATTCTCCCTCCCACTGAGACCTCTTTTTCCCCTGATGTCCCATTAGTCACAGAATACCTCCCTCAAGAATCTCTTGGAATTTTTTTAGCTCTACCCATTCCTGATCTTCCCCACCCCCAAGGCCATATCCCAGTTTGGGAAACAGTCCCCCAAGACATTACCCAAATCCCTTTCTTTTACCCCCCACCAGGTGTACAAGCTTTCTAGGTAGCTGCAATGCTCACCCTTCCTAACATGGTGTTAGCAATTCTAGTATGGTATCTCCATCCACCTGAGATGGTCCCTCAACCATCCCTCCCTCCCCAAACTGAAGGAATCCCGATGCATATTCCCATACTTACCCCCACCGTCTCACCCACACCCCCACTCATTAGCACCCCTGCTACAGTTGGGGGAAAATGAAAAAAGAAGGACCTCACTGCTCCACTTCCCCCATGTGTCCAACCTCCTTGTGCGCTATGCAAGAAAGATGGGCACCCCACCAACAAGTTCCCATCTCTCCCTGAGTTACGTAATCTCATTCAACTCCCTTGAGCACCTCCACCACTCGTCACTTCCTCCAGTATTGCCTCTATCCATGGATGATTTTAGGGGCTAAATTTCGCTCATGGGCTAATTTTCCATGGTTTTTCCAAAAACGAGATTCGCTATTTTAAAAATGATTCGCCCAAATTCTATAGGATAAAATTATTTTACCTTAAAATCGCCAAAATTTTATAAAAACTATATAAAATACTTAGAAATTTGAATATTTTAAAAAAAATATCGCCAAACATTTATAGTTGACATATGAAGGATTACTAATATTCGCCAAGGTTTCTACATTTTAAAATAAATTTCCATCCTTAAAATCATCCCTGCCTCTATCTCCTAGAGCACCAGTAGCAAAGGACTGTGAACCAAATTCACATGCACCGTATGTTCAGAATATGGCCATTATACACACCATTTCCCAGCGCTACCCCAATTTTGAAAGACGCTAGCAGCAGTATGCTAGAGATTTCATCAAGAACCCAATCCATATGCATTATCCTCAACCAACATCACAGACATCCATTATGTCACGACTTCAGTCAACAAACATATGAGTTGCCCTTGATCTCTCGGCGAATCATTATGTCATTTCACATACCAATGTCCTATGATCATTGAATACAGACAACTCCAAATGTCACTGATTCAAAATCCTACCCCCCCCCTGCAGAATCGATGATTAACACTACTCCATCTCCAGAGGTTCTTCATATTACTTCTCCTGATCCGGGAGCCCTCCCTACTCCTCCATGGTTCTTAGATGATTTATACGAGGATTTACCCCCAAATTCTCCAGTTCATTTTCCTACGGAAATTTTACGCCCGACTATCATTTTTAACCCATAGTATCTTGATATTTGGTTTATGTCGAGTGAACCATCACAATCCCCTTTCACCAATCCCCCTACTTCTTTATCAGTAGGAGACAATGACACAGTGACAGTCATTGATGTCACTCCTCTCGATCCCCTATATTCATGATAGTTTGATTGCGATGAAGATATCCTCGAGGAGTTAACTACCCATGATTTCCCATAGGATGCGCTCCACCACAGAGCGCTCTTTCTTTCACAGGAAGCCTTCACGCCTCCTAACCAACAACCCATATACGGAGTCGAAACCAAAGATTTTCTCCCATCAGGGCATATAGATTGGTTCAATAACCCTATCCTTGCCCCCGATGCTTTCGAGGAAGGAAATATGGCCAATATTTCCCCAACCATCAAAATAGATATTTCCATCAAATCCATAATTATAGAGGAAATCAACATTGGCGCTGCGTGCTCTCCTAAAGAAATTGTTGCCTACAAAGCCCTCTTCTAGGAATACCGGGAGATTTTTGCCTGGTTGTACACAAAGATTCCCAACTTTGATCCCTTTATTGTCAAACATCGCATAGATACCTGGCCTAATATCACATCTGTCCGTCAAAAACAATGGTCGCTACACCTATCCAAAGGAGCGGCCATCAAAGCCAATATTGACAATTTACATAGGACAGTTTCATCTACCCCATCGAATATATGTCACGGGTCTCCAACCCCGTCCTTAGCAAAAAAACACAGGGTAGTATCCATGTTTGTACGGACTTTCGCGACCTCATTCAGGCTTGTCCAAAAGACAATATTCCAATGCCCTTCATTGACCAAATTATCGATGATTGCATGGGTCACGAGGCTTTGTCACGACCCCCTTAAAGTCCAAGCCATCACAGAAATTCCACCCCCTCGAAATTTATGCCAACTACAGAGCCTACAAGGCAAAGCTAACTTTTTATGATGCTTTGTCCCAGATTACACTACTTGTGCACACGGCTTCCTTTTCTTACTCTTTCACGACATCCCATTCCAATGGGATAAATATGCCCAAACTGCTTTTGATGATCTTAAAGAAGCTCTCTCCAATGCCTTGTTGATTAGTCCACATGACTATAAATGTGACTATATCCTCTACATATCGGCCTCAACCATCTCAGTAGCAGAAGTTCTCATCCAAATAGGGGATGACGATCATGAGCATGTCATTTACTACATTAGTAAAAACCTTTCAGGGACACCCTTGAAATACAATCATGAAGAGAAGCTAGCCCTTGCAGTTGTCCTCGCAATCTAGAAGATGCACCATTATATTCTGCTTCAAACTACCAAAGTCATAGCAGATTCCAACCCCATGCAGTACTTTCTCAGTCATCGACAAATTAATGGTAAATTTTCCTGATGGATCATCATCCTTCAAGAGTATGACCTTGAATTCTCAACACCCAAGAGTAAGAAATCCCTTATCCTCACCAAACGCATCATGGTGTTTCCCTTATATACTACTAGTTCCCCGTCAATACCAACTTCCTTAACGAACATCTCTTTTACATCCCCTCAGATGACCCTTGGTATGTCGATCTCCTCGTCTACCTCCAAACACAAAAATTCAGAAACCACCTCTCCAAAGACGATCGTCGATGGATTTGTCACCAAGCCCCACGTTACCTACTCATCAGGGATGTTTTATATTGGCAAGGGGTCGACAATGTACTCCGTCGATGCTTAACTATCAACAAGGTTGATCGAGTCTTAAAAAACTGCCACTGTGGCGCTTGTGGGGGCCACCTCTCAGGGATGTCCACTTCCCAAAAAATCATTTGTTTCGGTTACTTTTGGCCTACCTTGTTTCATGATTATATTCATGCTGTGAAGCAATGTGACAAATGTTAGCTTTATGCCAACAAAACATGAGCACCACCTACTCTTCTACACCCATTCATCACTGCCAGCCCCTTTTGCAAATGGGGCATAGATTTCATGAATTTCAACCCTCCATCCAACAATGGACACAAATACATCATTGTGGCAGTCAATTACTTCACCAAGTGGGCTGAAGCCATGCCTACCTTCAACAATACCACCGAGACCGCGTGATCTAAAAATGAAGAAGACTTGAAAAACTTGAAAACTTATTGCAAGTGAATGTTATGTGTTTAAAGCAAAAGGATCAGCTTGCAACACATAAATTAAAGGATTACTTATGCAAATTATACATAGAAAACAGCATAATCATTGAACATAAACACATAAGCACAACAATTGATAAAGGAGTTCACCCCTCTTATGGGCTACATCTCCTGGTCCATCTTCCAATGGATCATTATTATTAATTGATAAAAACGTGCTCAAAAACATGTATTACAATGCTCAAACTGACAAACCGACTGCTCCAATGGCTTCCCAGCGTCCCAAAACCCCTTTCTGGGCTCTTTCGGCACCTCAATCGGTCGAAAAACGAAGAAGTTAGGCCTCCTGGAAGTCTCCCTCTTCAAGCTTGTTGTCTCTGGTTCTACAATTCACACCCTTCTTCTTTGAACCTGGCTCACACGCTCATTTAAGCGCAAAAACCCAACATCGGGCCCAACCGCGCCAACGGTGCAAACCGTAGAACAGTTAAGGGCGCGCCAGCCCCTAACCACCTCGGCACCTGGGCGTATGGCCATGTGACCTCGCGTTTTGATAAAAGGTGGTTTAAGTGGTTACACAACCGTGTAACTCCCCCCGCGCTCCAACTCGGGGTCATATGCAATGTAAACAAACCGTGGGCCATGTCCAAACCCCGCACGCAAATGTTACAACCGTGCGCACCATATATATAACACGGTTATATGAAAGTTAAACAACCACGGGCCATATGTTTAACCCGCGTGCAAACAGTCGGCCAAGATATATATAGCACGGTTATATGTTGTTCAATGGAACCATGGGTCGGGGCTAGGCCCCGGCCCGCCCCCCTTTCCATTTAATACAATGAACCAGCTTAAATATATATGCGTAGACATATATAACAAGAAACATTCGGTGGCATAATGGTTAGTGGAGGTTGGGAAAGGCTTTGTATAGTGGGGGAGGTCCGGGGGTCGAACCCTGCGGACTCCCATTACATTTTATATATGCAATCATTAACCAATCAATGAGGGACACGTGGCACCCATGGATTAGGCCACATGTCCTCACATCATTCGCCACCAAAGGACACGTGTCACTCCATTATTCGCCCACTACTAACCAATGAATGCTTGCCACGTCATCCACCTGACACATCATCGTATGGACTATATGGTCCTTCCACGTCAGACCGTACGGACTGTACAGACTGTACGGATAGGTATAGTCAACATCAAATTTTTACCTATTTGGCTTGGCGAATAGATCACAATATCTTCTCCATACGACGTCCATTTGAAAAAGAAAATATACCGCCGAAATTAGGAAGACGAGACGGACGCAATGGCACTGTTTTCATCGCATTCCGAGCACTTTGAATTTTGAGAAAATTTTGATCCTCTAATCACACCTCCCCATTGGGAAGCTTTTGGACCTCCAAAAGACTATCTCATTCTATGTGAAGATGAGGGTATATTTCCCTCACCCTTCCAACCTCAATCCACTTGGCCTTGCTTGGATTCGTCCTTTTAATACCAACTCACAAATACTCCACATTTCCTCGCTTCGAAGTTCACATCCTCCTGTCAAGGATGGTGTCTTCCTGCAGTTCTGTTAGATACTCTGGAGAAAAATCATCTATGGAAGGAATATGAACATGCTCGCTTTGATCATCAATCAATGGAGGCTCATACAACTTCAAATTCTCAACATTAACAACTGCATACATCTGCATATAAGGAGGCAAATCTAAACGAAAAGCATTGTTACCAATCTTGT
>JZKD02S1728022.1:105182-120152 GCA_000966675.3 Picea glauca
TGGTTAAGGGCGCGCCAGCCCCTAACCGCCTCGACACCTGGGCGTATGGCCATGTGACCTTGCGTTTTGATAAAAGGTGGTTTAAGTGGTTACACAACCGTGTAACTCCCCCCGCGCTCCAACTTGGGGTCATATGCAATGTAAACAAACCATGGGCCATGTCCAAACCCTGCGCGCAAATGTTACAACCGCGCGCACCATATATATAACACAGTTATATGAAAGTTAAACAACCACGGGCCATATGTTTAACTCACGCGCAAATGATCGGCCAATATATATATAGCAAGGTTATATGTTGTTCAATGGAACCATGGGTCAGGACTAGGCCCCGGCCCGCCCCCCTTTCCATTTAATACAATGAACCAACTTAAATATATATGCGTAGACATATATAACAAGAAACATTCGGCGGCATAATGGTTAGTGGAGGTTGGCGAAGGTTTTGTATAGTGGGGGAGGTCCTGGGGTCGAACCCCGCGGACTCCCATTACATTTTATATATGCAATCATCAACCAGTCAATGAGGGACACGTGGCGCCCATGGATTAGGCCACGTGTCCTCACATCATTCGCCACCAAAGGACACGTGTCACTCCATGATTCTCCCACTGCTAACCAATGAATGCTTGCCACATCATCCACCTGACATGTCATAGTACGAACTGTACGGTCCTGCCACATCAGACCGTATGGACTATACGGACTGTACGGACAGGTATAGTCAGCATCAAATTTTTGCATGTTTGGCTTGGCGAATAGATCGCGATATCTTCTCCATACGGCGTCCATTTGACAAAGTAAATATACCGCCAGAATCAGGAAGACGAAACGGACGTAATGGCACTGTTTTTGTCGCATTCTGAGAACTTTGAATTTTGAGAAAAATTTGATCCCCTGATCACCGTGGTCCATTTTTTCTTTAACCACGTCATTTCCCGCTTTGGAGTACCACTACAACTAGTCTTTGATCACGGGAAACATTTTGAGAATGATATTTTTGTCGAAATCTCATCTAGGTTAGGCTTCTCCCACGAGTTTGCCTCCCCATATTACCCTCATTCAAATGGTCAGGTCGAAGCAGTCAACAAGGTCCTCAAAACCATGTTACAGTGCACAATTGACAAACATAAGACCAATTGGCATCATAGGTTACTCTCTATGCTATGGACCTATCATACAACAGTCAAAACTGCCACTGGTTTCACACATTTTCATCCAGTCCACGGGGTGGAGGCCAGTCTTCCCATCGAGTGTGAAATTCCCACCTTACACATCGCTATTGAGCTATTACCTAACACTGCTCCAATGGAGCAGCATTTTCTGATCTTAGAGTCTCTGGATGAGGATCGTCGATCTTCATTACATAACAATGAAGCAGCCAAAAAAGGATCAAAGGCCACCTTTGATCGCCATGTAAACCTTCACTCATTCAACAAAGGTGACCTCATCCTCACTTACGAGGTCTCTCATGATATCCTTGGCCATGGAAAATTTGAGTCACTATGGCATGGACCTTATATCACCCAACATTGCCTTACTAAAGGTGCATATGTTCTAGCCTCCCCCGAAGGCTACCCTCTCAAAGAACCCATCAACGGGTTGTACCTAAATAAATTTTACACTTGAGCGTAGCCATTCTACACTAGGATTTTTATTTTTTTACGTTTTTTTTAGAGTTTTTAATATTCTTTCATCCATACCTCACATCTAATATATCACTCGTGTTATTGACAGATGTTTCCCCCATCGACCTACCACATCAGTTACGTCGACAGAGTTAGCCATTGGACACAGAATCTCACTTCGGCTGCTTGGGCCCTCTATTCACCCTCACATGAACTGCTCCACTCCAATGGCATATGTTTAGGCTTAGCCACCAACAATCAAGCAGAATACACCACCATCATTGGTATCCTCACTGAGGCCAACCATCGCCATGTCTATCACCTTAGCGTTTTACTTGATTCCCAATTGGTCATCCTCCAGCTCAATAATGTGTACCGCATTTGCGATCCTTGCCTCTTCCGCAAATACCTGCAAGTTAGAATTTTATCTCAACATTTTGATTCCATTACATTCACACATATTTCAAGACAATTTAATCAAATGGTATATAACATGGCTAACCTAGTATTAGATTGGCATTTATCACATCAAGTTACCAGTACGCATACATCAAACATCAATAATCTGTCACAACATATAGACATCATCAACCAAAACACAAAACACATGTAAACATCACCAAGATCCCAAAATGTATATATATATATATATATATATATATATTGATCAAATGTGCTATCCGCATATTTACAAACAAATATATATCGTACATATACAAACATCTGTAGGCCAGTGAACTACCTTTCCGCTATAGATACAAAAACAATGCCACTACACCCAGTAGGCTCGCGGGCCTATGTAAATACTACAAAACATATAAAAACATACAAAGACACTCATGGTGCCTCTAGAGCACCACCACCTGGCCCTCCCTCAAGCGGTGGTGCCCCACCCACTATCGGTCCCTCCGGACTTGGAAGTAGCTGCCCAGCCATGGCAGAACTTGCTACTGTTGCTCTCCAGACCACGGTCTTCCATACCAATGGAACCCCCACACACTGCTCTAGGACGCCCTCATCCTGGATCTGCGACCACATGCCCTTGGGCACTCCCTATAGCACTGTCTCCAAGCAGCGACAAATATCCTCAAACTCTCCCCCGACCTCGGTCGAAGGAGCATGTTATGGCCCTACACCAGGGTAGTCAAAATGACGTCTTCTATTTGCTCTCTCATCGTCAACATGCCTCGCCCTAGCATCCTCTCATCATCGTCTCTCTCCTGCCCGTGGATCTCCTCGCGGAGGTCTCATTGACCCCTAGTGTGTCGGCACTCTAACCAACTCCACCTCATGCCCACGAGGCCTCACATCTGCACATACAATAAAAAAATGATACCATCAACATCCACCCATACATAAAAATATACATGTTGTACTATCTACAAAATAACAATATCACACCATACCTCTATGGTCGAACACCTCTCCTGGAGGTAGCACCATCTCTGGATCATCCTGGAAGTCTGCCCCAAAGTATGGGTACCACAGTATAATCTGTGGCATCTAACACCACACCTATGTCGCCTCAACCATGAAATAGTGGCCACCCTCCCCACCACCATGGTGAATCAAAATCATCGACCACCACCGCAGTCACAACTCTCGCACATTGGGTGCACCCAATAACACTCTCGAATGCAACATAGGCACTTTCTCCAGAAACCATGCCACCAAGATTGACCCAAAAGAAAAATCCCATGAGTCTGTCGCTCGACACCTATATAGTTACCCTACCATCTTGGCATGTAAAATCAAGCCCTAGGAAAAATGATCTCCTACCAGTTCCCTCTCCATAATCCTTAGCTGACCACCACTGATCCGCTGAGTCGCAAGGGACCCATATACCGTCACAACCATTTCTGCCACACAATGATGAACCAAGGAATACATTGCCCCAATACTCACCATGGAGCCCAACATAAAGTTCTCCCTTGTACTGCACCTCCAGCCTAGGACAACCAACTGCCCATCCCCAAGCACTACGGGCTCTGCCGGTAAGGGAGTTCCCCGAAAAGGGAGCCTCATCAAAAAATATACATCCTCCACCGAAGTGAAGGCCAACTGCTCAACCCACACCATAAAATAGTGCAGATCCAAACTCCACATATGAATCAAGAACTGCAGGAGGAACTCCTGGGCCCGTATCAAGGGGAACTCAAAGAAGTTTAGCAACCCACACACTGCCAAAGTGTCACGATCTCCCAACTCCTCATCAGTCATGGCCTGCCACAACTGGGACCAATCTCTCTCTCTCTCCAGTGAATTAGCATCATCTAAATGATCACTTGCATCCACATATACAATACTTGATCAGCCATCTCAAACATACAAACATCAAAATCTCAGAAAAAGCTCAATTTTTACACCTTTCATCTTTTTGTCCAAGGCGCGGTTGTTTTCCCCACAAGTGCACACACATGTGCACATGTTCATCCCTCAGTCGCGCAATCATGTGCGACTGTTGACCATACATAGGCACACTCATGTGCCCCTGTTACTCACACAGGCACGCCTCATAGTACAGTTGTTCACTACACAACAGGGCACACATGTGCAACTGTTAGAATTACAGACACACATGCATGTGCTGCTATGCCTTGAACAGGCGTGCATGCCATGCATGCATGTTCTCCCCATTAATGTGCCCCTATGTGCGGATGTCTGAATTATAGGCACGTACTCATGTGCACAACTTTCTTGACCGCCCGCGCACTAGGTGCCCCACACCTACAAAAACTCCTGTGCAACCCTTCGTACAAGCCCTGCCCAAAAAATGAAACCCTAGTTCTATGCAGGATGATACGACAACTAACCTGAAGCTCATTGGTCTTGAATCGACTGCCTCGATCTCCTAGAATCTCCAAAAATCCTCTAAACTTGCTCGCGCACAAAATAACACAGGAGGTACAAATGAGGTGGCATTGTGGGCCCTACAACTATATATAGTCCATTTTGCCAAAATTCCAGACTCAACTCAAGGAGCTCCAGGCATCCATTTTTCGATTCGTCTTCAGCCACAGGATTAGCACCTCATCATCTACATCATGACAGTCCCCGAACCACTTTTCATCCTTAGCACCCATGGGCCATTTTTCTCATATTTTTCTCAGGTACGCATGCTTACATTATTGAATAACCGCTATATGATCTTTCTCTTCAGATATTGTTCACGTCAGGTATTTGTTTTTCATGTGTGCAGGTACTCGATCCTCATATCTCAACAATCTTCATTCAGTTATATCCTCAACACTAGCATGTATTCATTCCTTATGAATATCAAGATGCATCTCCTAGTCACACCCTCCAGTTTTTACCTCTAGGATCCCCATATCCGGCTCTGCAGTCCTGTCCCCTCCACCGCATTTAGGTACTGTCACTCGATAGCACTCTCACCCACATGAGTTGTCCCATTCATCATCCCCCCCAGACACTTTTGACACTCATGTTTTTCTCCCCATTTAGGGATGGGAGTCCTGATAGTCTTACATCATGTCATGAATCAACCACATACTCCTTCACATTTTTCTATCCTACCCAATGGACTTCTAGGGTACTTCCTCACAGTTTTATTTTGACTGCACTCACACAACATTATTAACCATCCATTTCATCCACCATCAATTTTCCCATCTACAGATTTCCCTCCATTCATTTACCTTATACAAAAGCCCACCTATGGGCCCCCCACCCTCCACCCATTCTCCAAGAAACTTGCACCCCCACCGGCCAAGAAATATTGCATTGGGGCACCCATTTCTGTATCTGAACACTCATCCCAAATTATTATTTATTCATTTGGTAATTATACAAAGCCGTTGTTTCTAGCATTTTACATAGCTTTTTGTCGTCACCTTTTGAGACCTTCTTCCTTTTTGGAAAACACAACACATGTCGCAAGTGGTTGGGGCCCTCCTTATCACCTACTCCTGTTGACATTGCCCATAAACCTCGAGTATCCCACAGGCCCCCTCCTCCTGCTCTCTAGGTTTGTTCACCTTGTCCCACCTCTTGCACCACTTTTCCCTTGTCTGGTCGTCCCCCTTACACTCCACTTACTTGAACGGTTGTTGCCACTTATACTTCACATATATCCCCAACCAAGCACAGTCTCGAGTCTCACCGCATCTTGACTTCTTCCATGTACCTCATTAATTCCTAATCTCATCTAGTGGATTTCACGAATCCCTTTGCTTCTTGGAGTCACGTCTCCCTTTTTCTTGAAATCAACATAGTTTCCAGAAGGGCGACAGTATATTGACTCTCATTACTTTTACAATGAGGAGTCTCGGACAACACAGGGAGAACCATCATTGCTCTTTGTTGTCATTGACCCCCATAACATTCGACTTCAACACTTTCTCATGTTGCGGCGGGTCTTACTTCGCGACTATTGTAGTTGTTTTCATATATGCCGAAGACCTCTGAAATTTGATAGGATATCAATGCCTACGTATCATCAACACCTCTCATAGGTGTCTTTACCTTTTTTTTAGAGTTTGTTCATCATCAGAATTGTCCTCTGTCATTATCAAACAGCCCCGGAGGGTGCTGCAATGATCTACACCAACACACTATTTCAGTTAATGTATTCCACATTTTTGAGTTACATGACATGAGCATGGGGCATGCCCACCTCGTTTGTACACAATTTATTTTTCACACCTTGTGAAAGGTTGGGTACTAGAGGTTCCCCTCTCCCTCCAACGAGTCTCTCTTGATACTCTCATTTTTTCTCTTTCTTACAATGGTACTCTCAATAGAATAAACATTGATGAATTTTGGCTATATGTATGCTCCTAACCTCATCCATCAGGGGGCGTCTGTTATCACTAAAATTTTGCTTGCAAATGGTTACAAGAATCCATCATCTTCAAATAGTTATTAGTTCACCCATGGACCAAAAATCACCAAAACTACATTTCCAAAAGGTCCAAAAATATACAACTAGTTATAAAATCAGCATGCACTAAGGATATACAGGAAGCGCGTGCACGAGCGCCAGTCGAAAATGTTGGAAAAGCACACATGCGCCTGATGCACGACTGTGGATGCTAAAAGCTATGCACAACTCAAAACGACACATTTATGATATTGGTCGACCTCCCACCCACTTCTGGTTCAGCTTCCAAGTTGATTTGACATCCAAATCTCGGATGAATCTAGTTGGGTGGCTGGTCAAAGACCTAAAGGTGCCCTAAATAGCCCCGTGTTCACACTAAAATCTAGTTGAATAATGACACAAAGTTATGCTATAAAAGGAAGCCATGGGTGCACTACATTTTCAAGGAATTCATTTATATGGTTATGCTTCTCGTATTCTCTTGGAGGATCCTCTTTCCTCATCAAGAGTATGCTAGCACCATTACACTTAGCCATTCATATCACCTCTAGAATGAATGTGCTTTGGATTATCTTCACCATTTCATCCTAGTTTCGCATTTGTAATAAGAGCTCAATATTTGGGGGTTCAAGATCCCTCCCTTGGAGGAAGAGGGGACCCAAAGTCTCTATTTCTTCTTGGTATTTTCTTTCCACTAATACAATCCTTTCCATTGGTGGCATGAGTCTTGTGTGTTCCTTGTCCTTATGTTCTTATGCACTATAGTTTAATTGCCTTTATCATTCTTAGTTTAATTATTTTCTTATCTTTTATGCTTTATCATTCTAACCCTTTTCTTTACTGTTGTCTTGCCTAGACGACCCAACTGGGCTTGTAAGCACCATTATTTTTCTCATTTAGGTGACAAAAGAGGTGCAACATTAATGCTGCAAGAAAGAACACATACACCTTGGAGAAGAATGGTAGGACACATATGTTGCTGCAAATTGAGGACAAGAGGGTGAAATAAGAAACAAGAAATTCTATACTTCTCATGAGTGGGAAGGAACTTCTAGATGAATTAAAGAAAGATGAAGAAATGCAGTTTGTTGTGGTGAGAAAACCTACAATCATCTTAACCAATACCTCAATAGATGATCTACCTGAGGAGATTCAGGAACTGCTGGAGAATTTCGCTGATATAGTGGTGGACAATTTACCTTGTTTGTTGCCATCGATCAAAAGTATAATCCATCACATCAACCTTATATCAGGGGCAAGTCTACCAAAAAAAGCAGCATACAGACTGATTCTGCATGAGAATGAAGAGGTCAAGAAGCAAGTCCAGGATTTGATGGACAAAGGGTTGTTTAGAGAAAGATTAAGTCCATGTGTTGTTCCAATAGTGTTAATTCTGAAGAAATATGGTGGATGGAGGATGTGTACAGACTCGAGGGTTATAAACAAAATCACAATCAGTTATAGATTTCCTTTACCGAGGATGGATGACTTGATGGATTTCTTGAGTGGGGAAAAGTTTTTTTCAAAAAATGATTTGAAAAGAAGATATCATCAAATTCAGATGAGGGAAGGTGATGAATGGAAGACAACATTCAGGATGAATGAAGGGTTATATGAATGGCTTGTTATGCCATTTGGCTTGATGAATGCGCCAAGTACTTTTATGCGATTGATGAACGAAGTCTTGAAAGATTTCATTGGGAAGTTTGTAATTGTGTATCTTGATGATACACTGATCTTCAATAAGACTGAGGAGGAACATTTGAGACATTTAACTCTAGTGATGAGAAGGTTGCAGCAAGAGAAATTGTTGATAAATCTGAAGAAGTCGTCTTTCATGAATACAAAACTCATTTATTTGGGTTTCGTGATCTCTTCGAATGATTTGAAGATTGATCCTGAAAAGGTAAAAGAAATCAAAGAGTTGTCATCACCAAGGAATATCTTTGAAGTTAGAGGCTTCCATGGATTAACTAGTTTTTACAAGAAGTCCATAATAAATTTTAGTGGAATTTGTGCACCAATGATGGACACAGTCAAGAAGAGACATAAATTTTTTCATTGGACATAGGAAGCAGAGAAAAGTTTCAAGTTGTTAAAGGAGAAAATAACTGGACATCCAGTTCTGGTTCTACCAGATTTTAGTAAAACGTTTCAAGTGAGATGTGACACAAGTGGATTTTCGATTGGAGGAGTATTAAGTCAAGACAATAGACCAATTTCATACTTCAGTGAGAAGTTGAACAAGACCAATATGAAATATTCCACGTATGATAAGGAGTTTTATGCAGTCATACAAGCATTGAATAAATGGAGGAACTACCTGGTTCCAAAAGAGTTTGTTTTGTATAGAGAAAACTAGGCCTTACAGTTTATAACCAGACAGGAAAAACTGAACCAGAAACATGCAAAATGGGTTGAATTTATACAGAACTTTACTTTTGTTATAAAGCACATTTATGGAAATGCTAACAAGGTTGTTGATGCATTGAGTAGGAAATGTTTGATTCTACATAAATTTTGTGTGAAGACCTTAGTTTTTGATAGCCTTAAGGAAATGTACAAAGATGATTCAGATTTGAAGGATTCTTATGAAGCATGTGAGAATCTTGTTCTAAGAGATAGAAGCCAATGGATTGAGTACTTGATTCGGGATGGACTATTGTTTAAAGGAAATCAATTGTGTATCCTGAAGAGTTATATGAGAGAAAACCTTTTGAAGGAAAAACATAGTGGGGGATTGGATGGACACTTTGGCCATAAAAAAACATTTGCGCAAATGAATAGTTTGTATTATTGTCCAGGAATGAGGAAAGATGTCAAGAAGTTTGTGAACAGATGTAGAATTTGTTAGCACGCAAAGGGGAAAAGATGGAATACTGGGTTATATCAACCATTTCCAATACCATAGAGGCCGTCGGACATGGTAAGCATGGATTTTTTGTTGGGACTGTTGAGGACACATAGAGGTTGTGATTCCATATTCATGGTAGTCAAAAGATTCTAAAAAATGACACATTTTATTCCATGTCAGAAAACCAATGATGCAACACACATTGCAAACCTGTTTTTCAAAGAATTTGTTCGACTTCATGGTTTACCAAAGAGTATTGTTTCAGAAAGAGATACCAAATTTGTTGGTCATTTCTGGAGGACACTATGGAAGAAGCTAGGGACAAATTTATCTTTTATCTTAGCATATCACCCTCAGACAGATGGACAAAATGAGATAGTAAATCAAAGTTTAGGGGACTTATTGAGGAGTTTGGTAGCTGAACATCATAGTCAATGGGATTGGATTATGTCACAAGAAGAATTTGCATATAATGACTCACCTAACAGGAGCATGGGACAGATCCCATTTCAGATAATGTATGGAATGTAGCCAAGAGGAGTATTTGATTTGAGAGACTTAGAGCAGAGTGAGTTAAGGAGTGTTGGAGTGGAAGATTTTGTAGAAGAGATGTAGGAGCCCCACTGTAAGATTAAAGAGCAGTTGTAGAGTTCCAACCAGGAATATGAGCACAGAACATATCAATATAGGAGAGAGATTCAATTTGAAGTAGGAGATTTGGTATTAACACCTCTGTTGTTGGGAAAAATACCCTACGGACTAGAAAACTAGGGTCAGACTTGCGTGCAGATTTTGACCGTAAAGAAATTACTTTTTAACCTACACCCAAAACTTAAACCCCTCTTTCACAGTACATGCATGGAGAATGACTACTAACCTTGTTACTAGCGTTTGATGTAGATCCTCTGTTGCGCTTTGACCACTTACTTGCGCTGCTCCTTCCAAAGATGACCTGCAATCAAGACAAACAACTATGCATGCATGCTACTTCTCTACTCGAGGGTTAGAAGTTAAGCATAAATTAACCAAACCATAGATAACTCATGCATTGGGATGGGAAAAGTATTCTTTTATTATTTGAAAAATGAATCAACTTACAATCAAAGTCGAGACTGACCACCGCTCCTTGATCCTGATCCTGGGCTCCTCTTCTTTTGTCCTCCAACTTCTTTGCATTAAATCTCCTTTGGCATGAGGAAATGCTAAAGGGTTGGGACAATGGATTACATAAATGGGCAGAGTTTCTTCGCTATATTTTTTCATCCTCCAAATGGTACCCCTACCCCTTCTTTTATAGGCTAGAAGGAGCTAGGGTTTTGGACGAACCCTCAACCATGCATGGCAGAGAGTTTCAGTTAACTGACCCATAGCTTTTTGTTCCGTTGGAAACTTTCCTTTTTTCATGATTTTTTAGGTACACGCGGGCTGTAGTGAGCCAACCAACATGCACATGTGTGCAGTAATGGGTTAGGGCACATGGGCCTTGACACAAGAGGATTTCCAAAGAGTTGTTCAGCAGATGTTTTGGCAATGAAGGGATATGAGTTGGCCTGATGCCAGGTAAGCATGTGTGGTGCAATTTAGGGTTATAACAGATGCCCCCTAATGTGTGAGGTCAGAAGAGCATCTGATGGCCGAAATACATTACCAATATTTTCTAATGTGCTGAATGAGTGAGCCGAAGGATCAGGAACCAGGAGGTGCCATATGAAAAATAACAAATGTCTTACCGAGGCAGGCATACCCATGCTCGAGATAAAATAAAACCATGGCTACCAATCAAATACACTGTAGATCCATGTCAAATAACTATAAAGAGTAGCTGCGAATAATACACAGCGTAGCTACATCTCGAAATCAGAAAGATATACATATAGAGTACCCATCTTCCAGAAGTTGATTCGGCCTGATGGTTTTACTTCAGAGCTCGACCAACAACTTCAAAATCTGCTAAAACTCGGGTAGGAGTGTAATATGAGTGTACGACTGAACTACCCAGAGGTCTTCGATGACTCACCGGTTATGGACTTGATAATCTTGATGATCGGACTGAAGGCTTCAGTGATTTCGAACAAGGACTTGATTGGACGTTCAGGATGGCCAGGTATGCGGACAAGAGACATATTGCAGAGGGGCCAACTCAGGCTTAGTGACAAACTTCCCTTGGACAACAACACGACAAATGATAAGACTCAAGCATCATATATGTTAATCATAAGTCTAGGAAGCAGGAGGCAACACAAACTCTCCATATGTTTGGAAGAGTAACCAAATGGTGGAGGACACAACTCTATATAGCGAGAAAAGATTCCTAAGGTCGTACTACATCCCATAGTCTGATGATCAAACGGACAGATGTGATTGATCCAAGGGAGACTCATTATGCTGCCAATAAAGAAAATACTTTTCCCATCCTCTTTTTGGGGTATATTTGATTTTTTGTTCTTTTTGGTAATTTTTGAAAAAGAATAAAGGAATATTACGTTACAACGGAGGAACGAGTACTGCAAACATACAAGATTGAGGCACAAGGACAAGACTAATGTTCTGGTAAAATGATACTCGGGAAAAATCCTCCGGCAGCCAAAGGTGTTAAGATGCAGAAGCAAACTATTACAAGGCTAGTGGGTAAGGTATGCAAATGCGGTTGACATAACACACAATGGTAACTTCCTTTGAGATAAGTTTAACGAGCCCAGAGAAGGTAAGATCGATGGTTTTTCATATTAAGAGAGTCTGAAAAAGCATAAAAGGAGACTCCACTAGGGTACCTTTTTCGACAATAGTCTAGTCAGTTCGAAAAATGGATAAACTAGCACCGATTAGACGTCAATTCAAAACCATTTTAACGAGTGTGACAAGGACAAGATCACTTGGCTATTTTTTCACTTTTAAGGAGTCTGAAAAAAGATTAACTATGGACTCTGTCAGGAATATTCTTCTCGACCAATTTAACGATTATGAAAGAATAAGGTCACTTGGCGATCTTTTCAATTTTAGAGAGTCTGAAAAGAGCTTAACTATGGACTCCGTGGGGGTTTATTTTTTGTAAATTTAGTCCCTCAGGCCCGAAAAAGGAATAAAATTATACCTAAGAATACTCTTCTAAAGAATGGGAATTCGATAGAGTATACCTTTGTTCGTACAGTTGACTGTCCGAACTGAAAAAGGGCTAAACTACTGCCGGACAGACGTGACTTCAAATTTCAGTTTAACGAGCGTGAAAGGTCACAAGATCGCTCGATAATATTTTCATTTTTAGAGGGTCTGAAAAGGGCTTAAAAGGAGACCCATTATATTTTTGGGAGTTCTGAGGGTAAGACAAAGAGTGAAAAAAACTCATGCAAATGAGGCTCAAACTCATATTCAGGAAAGACTATACAGACTCCCGAGCCTATAGTGTTTTTAGAAATGGCATGGACACCATAATGCAACCAAGACCTACCTAGGGCATCCATGTTCTGGTAAGCTCTACCACCAAGTTGCAACACTTCTAGAGAAGATATGATGGTTCTGTGTCCCAACTGGATGGGATCTATCATATAGCTTAAGAAAAAGGCAACGAGATGCAAAAGTTGGGGTGGTATCCTAACCTATATGCTCAAGTTGATTTTTGAAAAAAAATAAAAATAAATTATGGACCGTCAATATTTTTTCGAAACTCAAAAAACATTTCCCAATACCTGATCAAATCCCTCCCATATAACTCCTAGATCACTCTAAATGATTTTTGGTATAAAGAAACTGATATGGGGGGCCAAAAAAGTGACAAAAAGATGCCAAAAAATCTATAAATAGAAGTTGCCAGCTCATTCTCACCATTGTTGATTTGGAAATTGACTCTGGAGCCAAAAGACCCCCTTTGCCAAAGATAGTGATTCCAAGAGCTACAATGGACGAAACAAACTTCTGCTTGGACCAAGTAAGTACAAAATCCCTTATCTAGCTATAAAATACTTCAATTTAGTCATTTAAGTTAATTTTTGGGTGGGCGTCGACCTTAAAAAGGTCGGCCCTAGGTACACGCAGGCTGTCTCTGGACAGGCCGCATGTACACGCGGGCAAAATAAAGTCTACCCGCGTGTACATGCGACTATCACCTATACAGCCCGCATGTACCCCCCTTACTGGTGTAAAAGCAAGCTAAAAATAAGTATTGACCCTCCTCTACCTTGTTGTGTTGGCAAGATGTATGTCTAGTGGAGGGAGAGGGAGCATGAGGCAATCAGTGAGTTGGTTTCTGCAGATCTGAATGTTATGGCCGTGTTAATGCAATGCGGTTTACTCAAATTCTTTTTATGTCCATTTATGCATGCACAACCAAGGTTACTGAATACCTTGATTGATTACTGGCATCCTGATGTAGAGGCCTTTATGCTAGAGGGGCAATCATTGATGCCCACCATCAAGGACATTTATTTTCTAACTGGCCTCTCAAGGAGAGGGGAACCAGTCAACTTCCAGACTTTTCCTGTGGGGCCGAGCAAGATCTCAGAGTTGATAGTTGAGTACTGTGAGGCTGGGACCGAATGTATGGGTTCCGAGGTACCCATTAGCAATATTACCAACTTAGCACTATAGACTATCTTGTTACTTATTGGGCGGATTACCGGCTGAGCCGTCGTGCATCAGGCTTCGCGCGCACAGATGAATTGTGCCATACAGTGCATGAATGCACAATTTTTTTATTGGAGTACCACAATGTTGGAGTGTATGAAGAAGCAATTGACAGATTGTCGACAATGGACACAGAGGAACTTCAGGTTCGAGACTATCTTGTGTTCATTATTTTTTGAGAAAGTTTCGTGTTTCAATCCTCAGGTTGTAGTATGAGGACATCTGTCCTCTTTCCCTATAGTGTGTAGATGGGGCAGTGTTACTGCCGCGACAGGGTGGTGGAAGGACCATTGAGTCCTTCGACGATGACTTCTTTTCTTGGTTGTCACGACAGATCCCTGCTATTGAGGACTACCCATATGCAGGGATAGACTTCTCTAGAGATCCAGAGATACCCGTGCCTCCTGGTGAGGAGCGAGGGGAGATGGGTAAGTCTCCACCTTTGTAGTTTTTTGTTTGCATATGTAATTTTTATGTATTTTTGTTATATATATCATTTTTTGTATGCCAGAGTATTTGACGGATACATTTGTTGTATGCAGATGTGGGACCCGTGCAACCTGTCGACTATGCATGGAACAGGCATCATCCATGGCCAGAGGCCATGGTTTCCGCCACTGGAGGAGCAACAGTAGTAGGGAACCTTCCATCCGGAGAGTGTTATCCATTATTTTGGTCATTGTGATGATGACATGGTGATGTTATGATAATAGCAAATCAAACTCCTCATTAAAGAACTCCTTCTTGAAAAGGGTTGCTCTTATCTATTTCCAGAAGTCATGTTTTAAGGAATGTTCACAGGCTGCATATATACTCTTCTGTGGGAATCCTTCATTCTCCCAGGCTGCATTCAGCTAGGGTGCGAACTTCTCGCACTGTAATCATTTCCAGGGTGCGGACATCTTTTTACAAAGGGAAAAGCTAAGATTCTCGAGCCTTCTAGAAGGGAATCTTCTAGAAGGGTGAGTTGGTATTCGAATGGTTATTCAGAAGCTGGCATTCCAGATTTATTGGGATCATTCTTATCCTAG
>JZKD02S1728033.1:0-24177 GCA_000966675.3 Picea glauca
TGTCCCATGACATCACACTCCACTACCCCTACCATCCTGTGACATCACACTCCACTACTTGTCGCTTATAAGTCATGTCTCATTACTCCGCCAACATATTCTCCTCCACTCACCCATTACACGTCATATCCCATTCACTTATCCTCCAATCACTGCCTTCCATATCAACCTCGTGCACCTGTCACACATCCTTCACCTTCCACCTCATACATGAGGTATCAATTGGATAACTAATATAGGAAAATATATCCATTAGCATGCTGACCTGTCCCCCACGCCTCCAACGGATACCCATTTGCCCAAATAATCCTGTTTTTTCACCTTTCCTCCATATTTCACAATCCAAACACCTATGAAATCACTATTCTCTGTGCATTTTCCATCTACAACCTCCACTAATCCCTCGAATCCACAATCAACATCATTTATTTTTTCAAAATTCTGCAGGTATCAAGTGAAGTGATGGTGTCAAAGTCCAAACAATCAGAAGTTGAGGAAAATCCTTTCCTCTTGCCTCCTGTCGACCTCGACCGGATCCCTCTAGCCAACAAATATTATTTTATTTCAAAGCCTAAATGTGAATTTGATTTGGCCGAGTTACACCCGTGGTTCAGAGACACTTTCTTAGACCAGAATGACAAGATTGGACTCTGGGAGTCCAATCTCCCACTGTATCTTTTTCCCCAAATTCATCATTTCCCCGAGTTCACCCTCAAGTGTCAGGCGCACTACCTTCCCGATCAAAGAGATATTGTTTCATCCTCTGGAGAGACCCTGTTCACTGTCACACCCAAAGCCATTGACCAGATGTTGCAAATACCCAGAGCCAAATCCTTTTCTCCATTTACCATTGAGATCCTAATTGAAATGTATCAAAAGTTGTATTTTCTCCAGAGAGTGCAAATTTTTGAGCTTTTTCTCCCTGAGAGTGCCCCATTACCCAAAGAAAATCCCCCATATCAGTCATCAATTTTCTCAGCAAAAGGAAATCAAATTATTTCTTCTCTTTACATTCTACTTGGATACTACTAAGATGAGTGGGTAGATGAGCCAATCTTGGGTTATCTATATATTTTCTCTACCGAGGAAAGGGCCACAACGTAGTTTGACTACAACAGTGTTTTGGCTGAGAACATTCACGAACAAATTTTCAAGTTTACCACAGAAGGCATGTTCTAGTACTCTTCAATACTGACATATTTGTTCATGTTTTTCCAAGTAGACAAGTTTATGTTTTCCATGCAGAAGCTAGATCAGAATGGAAAACCACAAGCGGTCATATTCTAGATGTCACTACTGAGAAAGAAGTCACCCAAATTCACTTTTAATCAATTCATAGATCAGTTTAACCACCCAGTGGTAAGCATGCATAGAGGTAGACAAGAACCAAGGATAAATGAATAAATCCAATGAATTCTACATCTCTCAGACTTCGCCAAGGCCAAAGACTGGTACCTGAAATAGAACCACACAAAGATTAGAATTTATGGATGTGAGTTGGCTCCCTACAAATTGCCTAGATATTTTCCCGTGTGCATATTCGCCTCAGAATATATTACGCAAATGATTAACTCAAATGATATTCATTTTGTAGACTTCAAGAAGAAACATCAATTGAGGATCAAATGATAGATAGGACCTTTCATCTGTAACAACCGAGCTGCAGGGGCAATGGTCGATAAAATTTTGAAGGATATGAAGTTCAACATCAGTTTCCCATGGCACTATGATCCTTGTGGAATTATTTTAGAAACCGGGATAAAAAATAAAATCTCTCCATATGCTCATGTTCCCAAACCAGAAATTGAGAAGTTCATGAATCAGACAGAGTGGGAAATGAACACATTGGAAGAGTCAGAACAACAACCTCCTTCAGCTAGTGTTTCACAAACCATTACTCCATAGGCACCAGTAGAGAAGAGGCCCATAAAAGAATTATCCCTGTCAGTCAATGAAGTCTCAGTAGAGGATTTCTAGGTTTACAGGAAAAATCCCAAGACCAGTCATACCTCTGACATATCTAGGAAAGAAGATACTCAGTCTACTACAGTAGTAGAGGGAGAAAATTCACCATTGTTCTCAAGTATTCAACAAATGATGTCTATCTCTTCATCAAAGAAGAAGACTGACACCACCTTGACCACTCAACCATCACAAGGATCTGCAAGACTAAGTATTTTTGAAAAATACAATCTGATTAATAAAAAGAATGAGATGTTGACCACCAGCACCTATGCCCAATTTTGGAAACAAACATCAACAACACAACATAGACTTCTCTTCGCCTTTGATACTTAAAAGGGGAGAATGCATATGGACTTCTTGCAGGCACAGGTGACTCAACCAAAGGAAACTTCTGATTACAAAAGGTCAACTTTCAAGTTTGATGTTGGAGAGCTACATCTAGCTAACCAAATGGACTTACATAGACAAACTAGAGAAATGATTTTCTCAACATTGGCAAACACTTCGACAACTACTGCAAAGTTGCAGGTTTCTCTGAACAATGTTCAGACTCAACTAAATCTAGAGAAAGTATCATCTTTTTCAAAGGACAAAAGGATCAAATATTTAGAAGAGATGGTACTTAAAATTGGGTACGACCCCTCTAATGTGAAAGTAGTTGAAGAACTTCTAAAGAAAAAGAATGCTGACATAGCATCCTTGAGGAAACAATTAAAATTTCCAACTAGTAAAGACTCACAGGCCAAAGAGATGGCCGAGACAGAAGGCCAAAAGGAAGAAATGCTAAAGTTAATCATGGAATAGAACACACAGATCAAGGAAATGGAGGTAGAGATGGAAAGATTAGTAAAGGAAAAGGAACAGACAGATCCCATGGAAGTCATTCCACTGAGCGCATTCCCCCTCACAGGAGTTAGCACGATGACAACATCAACAACTACCACAATAGAACTTTCGTCAACTACCCCACTGACAGTTCTAGAAACATCTGAAACTCTAGCCAAGTCAATGGAGGAGATGACCATACAAGGAGTAGAAATCAAAAGACTGAAACAAGAGAAAGAGAACCTATAGAAACTTAAATCTTCTTTCCAAGCCAGCTACAACACTGAGAGGCACACATCAGAAAAACTTAAGAAGGAACTACAACAGCTGCATAAGCAAACAATTTTGGGCAAAAAACTAGCAGAAGCCAAGGAGAACATTTGGATGGATGTCTCAAAATCCATGGAAGAAATTTGGCCACTTGTGTGGATCATGTTTGAGCAGCGTGAATTGGTGTTGAGGAGCAGGTAGGCCATTGATAGGAAAAAGAGAGAGCTGGGAGAAATTCCCACAGAGGCAAATGAAATCATCAGGTTTCTGAATTCGAAGACTAAGGAGGAGCTAGAAATTCTGGAAATCGAGGATAGGACAAAGACTATCCTCGAGGTTAAGAAAGTTCTGACCAAGAGAGGACTAATGTTACAATTGGAGGAGAGAGCCCAGAACATGGATATTGGAGTTCATATATTCTTTAGAAAGATTGATGCTTTGCAAAAGAAAGGTCTTCCCAGTTTACTGGTTTTTAATGAAAAGTTGATGACTTTGTCCAACTACAAGAAAACGATTGCCATGGTGGAAAAGTATAGCTCTAAGTTTTCAGGAATATAGGGTAGCATAACAAGCAAGTCATTTTTAGAGACTCTATAGTTGGACCTCAGTATCCAACATGAAATCAAGTATATTTTCATCACCAAGCCAACTTTCGCCAAATATACAGAGATGGATGAAGTCTACAGAAGGTTACTAAAAGTCATCATTCCCAATCAAAAGATATGGGAGGATCTGTGCAATCTGATCGAGTAATAGATGAGGTGTACAATCCAAGTCAGCATGCAGAGTAGTCAAAGTCAAGTTGATGACTTGCCAACAACCTTCCCCAAAATCAACATGGAGAATCCGACATATCATTAGCAATTCCTATATTTTTGTATTTTGTTATCTAGTTAGTTAGATTTAGACTCCACCACGTCCTGATCATTAATGAAGGGATTGTTTGTAATCTTTCTTATAAACACTTCAAACTTCGAAGTACTAAGGGTTGATCTTTACGCCCAAGAAAGATGTAAGCACTGTAATCTTTTTCAAGAGGTCTACCAGTAATAAAAAGGGATAAATTCACAGGATTCCTGCGTGTTAACTGTTGGTGATATTTACTCCTCTTCATTAAATGGTTTATCTTTCTTCGTTGTCATCATGTTTTCTACATCTGATCATTTAAGAGAAGTTAAAGTTGTAGAATTTATCTTCGTATACTTTGTTTCTGGCTTTTAAAGATCTAAATGTTTATCTTCTGATATTGTGATAAAGAAATTCTTGAATGCTTCTTTATTATAGTTGATTTTCTCATCTATTTCTTCTATCCATCACTTTAATTTATAAAGGATCCAACATTGGTATTATCCTTCCCTGCGAAGAAACCTTATAAAATTTGTTCTTAGATCTCAAACCTTAACACATACCGCATATCCCAATGGATGCGTAAGCAATATTTCCGCCATTTTATAAAACAAAACAACATAGTCCTATTTATTTAACTAGCCTAATATCTAAAACCTCAAACATATCTAAATCTCATAGAGAGATCCCTCTCTGAAACTAGAAGGGCTAGATCCCAGTTTCAAAGTGGTTGGATAAAGTTACCTCTGATAAATTTCTTCTACCTCTCGACAACCTCTGGGAATTTATAGAGTGATAACAACTTGCTCAAACAAGAAGTGTGTTGTTGTCTCTGTGATCCATCCTTTTACTGGTGCTTCTTCTGACCATCTTGTTAAGTATTCTGTTGCAGTAATGATATATCTTTCTCCTGACCTTTTTGCTGGTGGATTAATTGGTCCCACAAAGTCTATTTCCCATTTTTCAAATACCTACAAATTTACTTTTTGTCTTAGTGGAATATCATCCCTTCTATTAGGTTTACCAACCCTATGAAAAACATCACATCTCTGACAATATTCCTTATCATCTTTGTGAATTGTTGGCCACCATAATCCTACGTGCAATACCTTTTGCACGATAGATTTTCCTACATAATGTCCTACAACTGTTCCATCATGAGCTTCTACCAAAATCCTAGGCCTTTCATGTTCTAGTACACATCTTCTCAAAATGTTGTCTGCGCCCATTTTATATAAGTGCCATGCAATCAATTGATAGTCTACAACTCTGACTACCAGATTCTTCTTCTGCATAGTTTTAAACTCTTGTGGCTCAATCCCTATACTCAAGTATTCAATAATGTCGGAAAAATATCCATCAGTAACTTGGATTGAAAACAACTACACATTAGGAAAGTTGGCTTCCAAGTTGGTAGGTTCTTCTCCATTCGTTACCCTTCACAGGTGATCAAGTATTGCATTCAAATTCCTTGGTTTGACTATCACTTCAAAATCAAATTCCTGAAATAACAATATCCATCTACATATCCTCCCCCCCAACACTGGCTTATTGACTAGGTATTTGAGGGTTGAATGAGCTGTGAACATCTTAAAGTGTTTTCCCAGTAAGTAATGTCTAAACTTCTAAAGTGCATAGACCATATCTAGGCCTTATTTTTCTATAGTATTGTAGTTCTGCTATGATTCTGACAGTTTTATGCTTACAAATGCTATAGGATGGTCCAAATCCCCTGCTCCTGGCTATGCTAGAATTGCTCCAAGTGCTATGGATGATGCATCTACATGTACATGAAAAGTCTTTTCCCAATATGGGAATACTATAATAGGTGTTGTGACCATCTTTTCTTTTAGGGTGTCCAAAACCTGTTGGAATTCCTCATTCCACTGAAATTTAGTATCCTTCTTTAACAATTTTTCCATTGGCACAGTAATTTGTGCATACCCTTTTATAAATTTTCTATAGTAGCGTGTATGTCCCAGATTTTCTCTCAATCATTGCACTGATTTTGGTGGTGGTAAATTGACAATAACTACAATCTTGGCAAGATCTACTAGCAAGCCTTGTTTGCACACTATATGGCCCAATAATATTCCAAAAGGTGTTCCAAAGATGAACTTCTTGATATTAAATGATATCTAACACTTCCTGTTTCCAACATCATCCTTAACACTTCCACATGGTATTTTAATAGACTGTATATTGTCTAGTCATCCAGATACACTTCTAAGAACTGATGTATAAATTCCTTAAAATCAGTTATGACTACTCTTGAAAATATGGTTGGTGCATTGTTCAGTCCAAAAGGCATGAATATGTACTGGTAGGATCCTCATTCTATGGTAAAAGTAGTCTTGTACCTATCTTATGGGGATATCTTGATCTGATGGTAACCTGAGAATCCATATGTAAATGAGTATGCTTTTTGGCCTCCCACATTCTCTAGGAATTCATCTATGAATGTTGTAGGGAAAGGATCATGTAGGAAAGGATCATTTAGGAAAGAATCATTCAATTTCCTCAGATATACACAAATCCTTATCCTCCCTTGTTTATTCTCTTGAACTACCATAGGGATTATCCATTCAGATTCCTCTACTGGTTCTATGATACCAACTTCCAACATTCTGTCAATTTCTACTTTCACTTTCTGCTTATATATTGGATTTAGTATATAAGGTCTATGTCTGATAGATATAGCCTCAAGTTTGAGAGGTACCTTCATCTCTCCTAGATCTCCTGTTATTCCTTTCATCTCTATAAAATTTGTTGGGAACATGTCACTGTATTTGCGCAATAACTCTGTTATTCTTTCCACTGTTTGTTAACCCCAATAATATCCAATACTTGCCATTTTAGGATTATCAGTTGTGCCAATGTTGAATTTATTCACTTTGATAGGTGCAACAAATACTTCTGATTCCAAAGATGGACCTTCCACCTCTCTTTCTCCTTCAATTTTTGTAATCTGAATGTTGTGTGGGTCATCTTGAGTTGGTGTTTCTTCTTCCACATGATAACATGACAGTAGTTCCTTGACTATCTGTTTGTTCTTTTGTTGATACTCTATCATGAGTTAAACCTCTCGTCCATCACTAAATAACACTCCTCTTATATGTTTGAGTGTTGAATCCATGTTGGGATTCTCATGTTCAAATGAGAAGGTTACTATAAAATTATCTTGTAATGTTGTCCATTATGTAGTTCCTCTACACAATTCCTGGTCTACATACCCGTTTTATGGAATTCCTTCCAATGTACAAATGAAGTGGCGAGGTCATTCCTCTAGTGGTGTCATCCTCCATATCATTCTGCACTTCTTCAAATACTTTGTTGGTGCCCCATTGTCCATCATATCGCTGCATCTTATTGCTCCCTTGCACTGCACGAAATCTAATGCACAATAGTCTCTTACATTGGTACCAGTCCTTAATTGTTTTTTTGTGCGCACCCCAATATATCGCAGGTGTTTCCTTGAGTGAAATATCTAGGGCTAAGAGCTTGATGTAGGAGCATCGCAAGCAAGTGTAAGTGGAGGAAAGTTAGATACGCACCAACGCACATTTTGAAGATATTTTGAATTTCAAAAGGATGGCACATTAATGTAATATCTGGAGAGACATAAGTGCTCTTAAATTTTTTGAGGATTGTAACGCAGATCTTGAGCATTTCTCTCATATGTCGGTTGTAGACAATTAATGTAATGAATGTAAATTAGATGTAGTCTTTAATTTGATTAGATATCTTGACGATGTAGGAGGGAAAACTCAAGAAATCTCCCTCATATGTATTGTAATGTATCATTATTGTCATTTGTAAGAGTAGAGTTGTAGAGAAAGAGAGAGCAGAGAAGAATAGAGACTGTAGAAGTTGTATAAGAAGATAGTTGTTGCTATAGAACCCATGTACATAAGCACTTGAGTTAATATAAGAATACTTTGCTTCAATTTCATGGTGTTGTTATGAATATTGTTTGCATCTATTGAATGGTATGTTTACAGTTTTCTTATATGATTTGTTATGCATTTGTTTCAATGCTTTGTTTGTATGATTTCATGTTGAATATATGAAGTCTATAAGAGAGAGAATATGAGTTTCAATTGTTTCTCATCCTAAGAATTCGTAGGAGTGTAGTGAAAGTCCGCAAGGAGTGCATTGACAAGATTCTGAGTTTTATCTCAGAAATCTCAGGAGGGATATCGTTTTTCTCATACTAGAAGAAGTGCAAGTAAATCACAGATTCATGCAAGGTGTGCACAAGCAGGTTGGAGTCTTAGAATTTTTCCAACCAGGTGAGTGGCCAAAGAACTGTTGTCGCAATGAGTGTGCAGAGTTGGAAGGTTTAAGATAATCAGGGATTATCATGAAGGCCACAAGGAGTGCGTTCAAGAATCCCTTGGAATCCTTGAGTTTGCAGCAAGATTCAAGCTCAGGAGGGATAGAGTCTTGGAAAGTTCAAAGGAAGGACGAGGGTCGAAGTCATCTCACAGAAACCAAGCTTAGAAGCAAAGATGCCAAGTTATTTGGCCAGGAGTCTTTGAGAACTTGAACAGATGATTGAGTTTCTTAGAGGGAGAAGCGTAGATATTCGTGGACCGTTGGATCCAGTGGATCAGTGGGGAGGTTAAGACTAAGTGTCTTTCAACACTCGCAAGCCCAGAAGGATTAATAGCCGTTAGATATGGAGGAATGAGAGTTGTTGATTAGGCGCTCTGAGATATCATCATTTGGGAAGTCGAAAGTGTGGAGGAACTATTTTCGAGAATCTCTGATACAAAAAATCTCGATGAAATCTAGACTGTCAGATTGAGGAAGAATCAGGACCGTTGATCCATAGAAAAGAATTTGCGAGTTCGGACTTCGGGAAAAGGGAGAAGAGTCACATCGTGTACTGACGAGTCGCAAAATTTTGACGCACTCAAAGGTGAGGCCCGAGGACTTGACTAGAGGTCATATGATGGACACATAAGGGAGTACCTAGTGGACCATTAGCCCTTTTTGGGGTTTCAAGAAGCAGAGGAGTTGGGGAAACTCGCAACAGGAATCATGAAATCGTGAAACGTGAAGTCGCGAAACTTGAATATCTATTCAGGTTAAGTCAGTGGTCATGCCATTGGTCACGTGGAGTGAAGTTTCACACCTAGTGCTTGTTCATGTGGGCGTAACTTCTAGAAGTATATATGCTATTATATGCATTGAAGGTTCAAGTAGGAATCGAGGAGTCATTTCAGCTCAAGGAAATAGGAAGATCCAAAGACCAGGAGGTCAAGCAGACCCTGCTGAGGTAGGCGTATTGCGTCAGGTGGTATAAGAGCTAACAACTTGTGTTTTCTGTAGAAGGAAGATAGAGGACAATTGTGATTTGAATTATGCATGGATAGATTGAAATAATGTTTCCAAGGAGACATCAAGAGAGACCCATGCCCGATCCAGTCATGGAAAGGGAAATGAAATAACTTCATGCTCGATTGGATGCTATGGAGACAACACAGAGGCAAACACCTGATACTAGAGATATCAGTGAGGTCGAAAGTGAAAACGAAGCCAGAGCCGAAGAAGAAGTTGTAGCCGAAGATGATGTATAAGAACGTTTATTCAAAGTTGTTGCAAGAATAGGGGCCAGAGAAAAAATGGGCATCCTGATGTATGAAGGCAACTTAGACATTGAGGAGCTTCTAGATTGGTTTAGATATCTGGATAATTACTTTGATTATGAGGATATCGAAGAGTATAAGAAAGTAAAGCACGTTGTCACTAGACTAAAAGGGCATGCATCATTGTGGTGGGATGAACTGTAGGCTGACATGCATTGCAAAGGAAAACAAAGAATCAAAAGCTGGGATAAGATGGTACAAAATATGAAAGCCAAGTTTATACCTAGAGATTACCAAATTAATCTATTTTGAGGAATGGAGAATTTGAGACAGAAAGGGATGACAATGAATGAATACACTGAAGAATTTTACAGACTCAACATTAGAGCTGGTCATCATGAGAGAGATGATGCAAAAGTCAGCAGATACATGAATGGCCTGAGACAAGAGATTCAAGATGAGATGAGCATGGTGAAAATCATGAATGTGGAAGATGCTTATAAAACTGCTTCAAAGGCAGAAGTGAAATTGGCCCGAAAACAAGGTCAAAAGGGAAGAGGTAGAATTCAGATCAGAGGCAAAGAAATTTCCTAAGACAGAGTACAGCAGCCCAAGGATGAAGAAAATAAACCTCATAACCACCTAGAAAGGGGAGGAATATCACAAGGAGGACAATACATCGATAGGAACACTTTTCTTTGAGCCAGAGGAAGAGGAAGAGGCAAAGGAGGTGAAATAAAGTGTTTTGTCTGTGGAAATATCAGACACCAATATTTTGAATGTCCTGATAGAAAAAGGGATGGAGGAGGCAAAGCTCACATTTCATAAGCGCAAAGGCGAAATGTTGAGGAAGAATATGTAGAAGGCGGAAGATCCTTAATGATGAGGAAAATTCTCTTGAAGCCAGAGAAAGAGATGGAGAATCCAGTCCAAAGGAACAATTTTTTAAGAACTGCTTGCAAGACCAACTATAGGGTATGCAAGGTAATTGTTGATAGTGGAAGTACGGATAATCTAGTATCCACAGAAATGGTGGAGAATCTAGAATTAGAAACATTTTCGCATCCAACCACATACAAGGTTTTGTGGTTGCAAAAAGGACATCAGGTAACTATCACTAAACAATGTTTAGCTGAATTTAAGATAGGGGGATACAGAGATGAGATCTTCTGTGATGTTATTCCCATGGATGTCTGTCATATTTTGTTGGGGAGGCCTTGGCAATATGACAAGAATTTTATTCATGATAGAAGAAAGAACACATACACCTTGGAGAAGAATGGTAGGATGCATATGTTTCTTCCTATTGAAGACAAGAAGGTGAAAGAAGAAACAAGAAATACTATTCTTCTCATGAGTTGGAAGGAACTTCTGGATGAAGTCAATAAAGATGAAGAAATGCAGTTTTTTGTGGTGAGAAAACCTAGAGTCATCTTGACCAGTACGTCAATAGATGATCTACCTAAGGATATTGAGGAAATGTTGGAGAATTTCACTAATATATTGGTGGATGATTTACCTTGTTCATTGTCGCCCATTAGAAGTATAAGCCATCACATTGACCTTATACCAGGAGAAAGTTTACCAAACAAAGTAGCATATATATTGACACCACGGGAGAATGAAGAAGTTAAGAAGCAAGTCCAGGATTTGATGGACAAAGGGTTGCTTAGAGAAATCTTGAGTCCATGCATTGTGCCAACAGTGTTAAGTCTGAAGAAGGATGGTGGATGGAGGATGTGTACAGACTTGAGGGCTATAAAAAAAATCACCATCGAGTATATATTTCCTTTACCCAGGATGGATGACTTAATGGATTTCTTGAGTGGAGCAAAGGTTTTTTCAAAAATTGATTTGAAAAGGGGATATCATCATATTAGAATGAGGGAAGGTGATTAATGGAAGACAACATTCAAGACAAATGAAGGACTGTATGAATGGCTTGTCATGTCGTTTGGTTTGACAAATGCACCAAGTGATTTTATGAGATTGATGAGCAAAGTCTTGAAAGATTTAATTGGGAAGTTTGTAATTGTGTATCTTGATGATATATTGATCTTCAGTAAAACCGAGGAAGAACATTTGAGACATATAAATCTAGTGATGAGGAGGTTACAAAAAGAGAAGTTGCTAATAAATATGAAGAAGTCGTCTTTCATGAAGACAAAACTCATTTATTTGGGGTTTGTGATCTCTTCGAACGAGTTGAAGATGGATCTTGAGAAGGTAAAATCAATGAAAGAATGGTTGTCGCCAAGAAATATCTTTGGAGTCAGAAGCTTCCATGGACTAGCTAGTTTTTACAGGAAGTTCATAAAAAAATTTAGTGGAATTTGTGCACCAATGATGGACACAGTCAAGAAAATACATAAATCTTTTCATTGGACAGAGGAAGCAGAGAAAAGTTTCAAGTTGTTGAAGGAAAAGATAACTGGACAAAGAGTTTTGGTTCTGCCATATTTTAGTAAGACATTTCAAGTGAGATGTGACAAAAGTGGATTTGTGATTGGAGCAGTCTTAAGTCAAGACAATAAACCATTTTCATACTTCAGTGAGAAGTTGAACGATGCCAAGAGGAATTATTCCACGTATGATAAAGAGTTTTATGCAATCATACAAGCATTGAAGAAATAGAGGCACTACCTGGTTCCAAAATAGTTCATTTTGTACAGCGACAACCAGGCCTTACAGTTTATAACCAGACAGGAGAAATTGAACTAGAAACATGCAAAATGGGTTGAATTTATGTAGAACTTTACTTTTGTTATAAAGCACATTTCTGGAAATGCTAACAAGGTTGTTGATGCATTGAGTAGGAGATGTTTGATTCTGCAGGAGTTTCGTGTGAAAACCTTAGGTTTTGATAGCCTTAAGGACATGTACAGAGATTATTTAGATTTCAAGGATGCTTATGAAGCATGTGAGAATCTTGTTCTGAGAGATCGAAGTCAATGGATTGAATACTTGATCTAGGATGGATTTCTATTCAAAGGAAATTAATTGTGTATCCCGAAGATTTCTATGAGAGAAAACCTTTTGAAGGAAAAGCATAGTGGGGGATTGGATGGACACTTTGGCCATGAAAAGAAATTTGTGCAACTGAACAATTTGTATTATTGGCCATATATGAGGACATATGTCAATAAATTTGTCAACATATGTCGAATTTTCCAACACGCAAAGGGGAATATACAGAATACAGGATTGTATCAACCATTTCCAGTACCAAAGAGGCCGTGGGATGCGGTAAGAATGGATTTTGTGTTAGGACTACCGAGGAAAATGAGAGGTTGTGATTCCATATTCATGGTAGTCGATAGATTCTCAAAAAAGACACATTTCATTCCATGTCAGAAAACCAGTGATGCAACACACATTGCAAACCTGTTTTTCAAAGAAGTTTTTCGACTTCATGGCTTACCCAAGAGTATTGTTTCAGACAGAGACACCAAATTTGTTGGTCATTTCTGGAGGACACTATGGAAAAATATGGGGAAGAATCTATCTTTTAGCTCAGCATATCACCCCCAAATGGATGGACAAACTGAGGTAGTAAATCAAAGTTTGGGAGACTTATTGATAAGTTTAGTCATTGAACATCATAGTCAGTGGGATCAGATTCTACCGCAAGTGGAATTTTCATATAATGACTCACCTAACAATAGTACATTACAGATCCCATTTTAGATAATGTATGGAACACAGCCAAGAGGATTATCTTATTTGAGAGACTTAGAGCAGAATGAGTTTAGAAGTGCCGGAGCGGAATATTTTGTAGCAGAGATGCAAGAGATCCACAATAAGATTAAAGAGAAGTTGCAGAATTCCAACCAGGAATACAAGCGTAGAGAAGATCAACATAGAAGAGATATTCAATTTGAAGTGGGAGATCTAGTCTTAGCACATCTAAGAAAAGAAAGGTTCCCAAGGGGAACATATAATAAGATGAAGATAAAAAAGATAGGGCCGTGTAATATTTTGAGGAAATTTGAGGCAATTGCTTATGATATAGAATTTCTAGATGATGTGGGCATATCACCCATATTCAATGTAACAAATATGTATCCTTACAAAGTATATGAAGAAGATGGGAAAGAAAATCAGAGAGAAGTTTAGTGGGTCAAACAAATGCCTGTAGTTGAAAAGTCACATATGGAAAAGATAATTGATCAGAGAGTTGGTAATAAGACCTAGAGGAAGACATATTTTAAATATTTGATAAAGTGGAAAGGACACCGGATTGAAGATGCCAGTTAGGAAAGCAAAGAAGATATCCAGAAACATGGACAGACGATGCAGGAGCTCATGGATGGGATCCCATGAATTTTTTCAGCCAGAGGAGTATGATGCATGAGCATCGCAAGAAAGCGCAAGCGGAGGATAGCTGGATATGCACCAATGCACATTTTGAAGATATTTTAAATTTCAAAACAATGGCACATTAATGTAATATATGGAGAGACATAAGTGCTCTTAAATTTTTTGGGGATTGTAACGCATATCTTGAGCATTTCCCTCATCTGTCGGTTGTAGACAATTAATGTAATGAATGTAAAGTAGATGTAGGATTTAATTCGATTAGATAGATTGAGGTTGTAGGAGGGAAAACTCGAGAAATCTCCCTCGTATGTATTGTAATGTATCATTATTCTCATTTGTAAGAATAGAGTTGTAGAGAAAGAGAGATTAGAGAAGAACAGAGACTATAGAAGTTGTATAAGCAGATAGTTGTTGCTATAGAACCCATGTACAAAAGAACTTGAGTTAATATAAGAATGCTTTGACTCAATTTCATGGTGTTGTTATGAATATTGTTTGCATCTATTGAATAGTAAGTTTACAGTTTGCTTATATGCTATGTTATGCATTGGTTTCAATGCTTTGTGTGTATGATTTCATCTTGAATGTATGAAGTCTGTAAGAGGGAGAATATGAGTTTCAATTGTTTCTCATCCTAATAATTCTTACAAGGAGTGCAGTGAAAGTCCACAAGGAGTGCATTGACAAGATTCTGAGTTTTATCTCAGAAAGATCAGGAGGGATACCATTGTTCTCATACCAGCAGAAGTGCAATTATAGCACAGAGCCATGCAAGGCGTGCACATGCAGGTTGGATTTTTAGACTTTTTCCAACCAGGTGAGTGGTCGAAGAACTACTGTCGCAAGGAGTGCACAGAGTTGGAAGGTTTCAGATAATCAGATAATATCATGAAGGCTGCAAGGAGTGAATGCAATAATCCCTTGGAATCCTTGAGTTTGCATCAAGATTCAAGTTCAAGAGGGATAGAGTCTTGGAAAGTTCAAAGGAAGGACGAGGGTCAAAGTCATCTCGCAGAAACCAAATTTAGGAGGAAGGAAACCAAGTTATATGGCCAGGAGTCTTTGAGAACTTGAATGGATGGTTGAGTTTTTCAGAGGGATAAGCACAAATATCCATGGACCATTGGATCCAGTGGATCAACGGGGAGGTTAAGAATGAGTGTCTTTCAACACTCTCATGCCCATAAGGATTAGTAGCCGTTAGATTTGGAGGAACGAGAGTCATTGATTGGGTGCTATGATATATTGGCATTTCAGAAGTTGGAATTGTGGAGGAACTATTTTTGGGAATACCTGATACACGAAATCCTAACATGATCTAGACCATCAGATTGAGGAAGAATCACGACCGTTGATCCGTAGAAAATAAGTCGTGATTTCAGACTTCGGGAAAAGGGATAAGAGTCACATCGTGAACTCACGAGTCGTGAAATTATGACGTGCTCAGAGGTGAGGCCCCAAGACTTGACTGGAGGTCATATGATGGATGCATAAGGGAGGATCTGGTGGACCGTTATCCATTTTTGGGGTTTCAGAAAGTGGAGGAGTCGAGGCAACTCGCAACAGGAATCCCGAAATCGCAAAATGCGAAGTCCTGAAACTTGAAGAGACATTCAGGTTAAGTCAGTGGTCACGTGGAGTGAAGGTTCACGCCTAGTGCTTGTTCGTGCAGGTGTGACTTCTAGAAGTACCTGTGGTATTATATGCATTAAAGGTTCCAGTAGGAACCAAGGAGCCATTTCGGCTCAAGGAAATAGGAAGATCCAAAGACTGGGAGGTCAAGCAGACCCTGTTAAGGTAGTGGTGCTGCATCAGAGCCTTTGATTCTCTAACACTTCATCTTCGTATCTTGTTAGGAATTATTCTAAGTCATTTATGTCATGAAAACTGGGAGGTTCTCTTATTTTTGTACCCACCCATCTTATTGCACGATATATTCTTGCGCACCTTCTTGTGGAGACTTCATATAATCTCTACTTCCAATTCTCCAAACTTGTATTTGAGTCAGAAGCACAAGATGTGATTCCCCTCCAGTTGAGTACCTCATCTACAGTTGGGTTGACATAATTTTCTTCACACTCGGTGGTTCTGTATAACTGGTTTATCTCTTCTAAATCCAGACAAGTTGGTTCTACAAACCTTTCTCCTTCTGAAGGGTCTAGTGGCACAATGACTATCTATACTCCTGACTCAAATGTCATCTTCCTTGTCTTCAAGTTAATTATGGTATGGTTATCAAATTCCTAATCCAATCCAAGCAATTCTAGATAAGGTGTTGTGCCATCCACTATTTCTATCACTTCAAAGTCTTCCTTAGTGCGCACTCCATCCATATCTACTGTCACACCTTTTAGCCTTCCAATTGGCAGAACTCTGTGTTGGTTTGTTATTTTTAGCTAGATAGGTGAGTAGCCTAATGTGGGATCTCCCATACATTGCCATGTCTTCTTAGGTAAAACGTTGACCTTAGAGCCTAAGTCCAATATAATGTCTCCCATATTGAAATCCCTAATGTTAGCATTCAATTTGAACTCTCTTCTTGTCCTCCTTCTTGAATGGAGGTGATTGACTGTCTTATGCTCTAAATTCCCCTCTACCTCGGTGTTACATATTTATAATATAAGTTTCAAAACTTTAACAGATGATGGATCATTTAGTAGCTTAACAAAGGATTGAAGAAAATATTTACGATACTTACTTTCTCTACAAATTGAGTTTCACTGGTGTGGTCCATTGAGGAGGGAATTTCGTACATTGGTACATCTGAGTGTGTTTCACGATTGATGTAGATGAAACATATGGCTTGAGGAACTCTTGTATTACCTCCTTGGATGTTTATTTTTCTTTCCCCGCATTGAACTGTTTCTGTGGTTCAATATTCTTATCCACCCATTGGTGTTGCACTGGATCATGTCTTTCTGCATCAGCTCTTGTCTTAGATCCTTTGCATGTGACTATGTTGATGTTCCTCCCATCATCTCTGGCTTCTGATGAAATTCACTATACATTATGATTGTTCTCATTTCTCATTTCTTGAATCTTCCCCAATAATGTTAGACAGTCCTATGTATCATGGTCTGTTGCACGAAAATACATGCATGTCGCAGGTGGAAGTGGACATTCTCTTGCATAATGTTCTGGATGTTGGAAATTATGACATACTAATGGACCTATGTCTCTTCCAAATCCTCCTCTACCTCATCCTCCACCTCTATATCCACCTCGATCTCCTCGTGGTGTGTTTTACTAAGATACGTGATTATACTACGCAGGGATATATTGAGGTTGCACGGTTTTATACTATAGTTGCGCAATGTTGTATTGTTGTTGCACATTATTATATGTAGGTGGTACCTAGTTGAACTGTGGTGCAACTTTTCCTGTCATCATTTTTTTGTGCACTCTATAGGTTTATGAATTTATTTCCCTCATCAGGTCCAATGTCCTACAATATTTTTAATCATGACCCACTAATTTGCAAAAAATGCAGTATGAATTCTTGGGTACTGTCTGGTACTTTTGCATCATTGGAAAATGATATGGATCATGCACGTGTGTTTTAAATATCTCGCACCATGGTCCTCCTATGGGTAAATGGTTTGGTAGCCCTGTTTCCATGTATTGCGTGAAATTCGGGCACTCATTCTTGTGGTGTCCTTCTATCATGCATGTAGTACACCAAACAACTTATCTTTTCTCTTTTCCCTTATTCTGATTCAGTTGAAATGTGAGGTTCTTCAGATTCTCCTTTATCTCCCCTATTGCTAGATCGGTCTTCTGATACTGGTTCTCTTCCAGTTGTAAGGCTACTTGTAGAGCCGCTTTTTGATTTTGAAACTCCTGCTTCCTCAAAGGGTATTTCAAATGTGGTAGCAGTGAATTCATAAAGAGATGTTTATGCTGCATGTCAATCATGACATACTTCAATTTTCCCTTCAACCGTTTGAACCTCTGATCAATCTCCCAAACACAATCGCTTGGTTTGTACCTGATTTCAATCATCTTATTCATGTACTAATTTTCTGAGCTAGGCTTCTGAAATTCATTTAACAACAAATTCTTCACATTTTAATAGTATGTGTTGTTCCTGGTGGACTGTTTACAACTAGAATCATGTACCAATCCAGTGCACAGTCTCTTAGCATGGTAGCTAACTGCGCAAGTTTTTTATCCTCATCTATAATCTTTTTTTCTTCCCATATCTTATCATAGATTAATAATTGCTTGTTGGGATCCTCTGATGCTTCTCCCATACATTCTGGTAACTTGATGGTGGGATAATGTCCTTCCATCTTGAACAGTTATGAAATACTACCTCCACACGATGTATATACTTGACTAATACTTCCTTAACTCGCTCCTCCATTTATTGCTCCTTGATTGGATGTGTTTCCTGCTGCCTTTCTTCCATTAAAACTTGGTTGTATAAATGGTGGTGTTCTTCCTGGTGTATTAGTCACACATGGGGTTATGGGTTCCACACTGACACTGACAAGGATAGGAGTTATGCCTTATGTTCCTACCCTTGGACCTCTTGTCTTACTTTCATTTGTATTGCATGAGATTTCCTCAATCTGATCCACAGCTCGGAGATCCTCTACCTCTTTTTGATCACTTGTCAAGCCCTCTCTATCTGCTATGGCTCTTTTCTTATTATTCATATTATATTGGTAGGGTACTCCACTAGGCGTCTTTCCAGCTATTGCCATTATCTAGTTTATCTAATATTCCTCCATCATGATTGGGTCCGTGGCCTCCTTCTTTCCCTTATCCATATCTCCCTCCATTCTTCCAGCTTTTGTCAGTGCTTCCCCCCTTCCCCCATGCATGAAGGGAAATTTAGTTGTCCGATGCCATAGTCATTACACCTTTGTTATACAGTAAGATCTTGATTGAAGTATACAACGATATGAAATACCTACCTCTGGGTCCCTTTAGAAACTCTTTCTTTGTCTCATTGTAATACTTCGCAGTATCTACTACAAATTATGTGATAAACCCTGCAACAATACTATCTAGCCAGAAATCTACTGTGCACATGAATTTGTTGTTAACTTGTTGTAATTGCACAATCTCCACATGATTCCACTTGATATGTCTAATTTAAATTGTAAGGTGATTTTCTTTCAACCTCAATAGCCACTCATGCAACACATGTGGGAAATCATAGAAAAATACCTCATGCAAGTCGTTAAACACGTACTTGTATAGATATTTGTGCGGTGTTAAATTAGGGTTTATGTTATACTTCTGTGTAAACTCAAGCTCCTTTTTTTTCAACCATCTTTCAATCTCTGCCTTCGTTGGATTCCATGGTATGAACATTATTTTTTATACCTTCATTCTCTGCGTGATTCTTTCACGGATTCCACTCACTCAATCCCATGCAATTCCAACCGAAAACATAACTATTTGTTGGTTATTACTCTCCCTTCCTACTCTTTGGCTGACCCAAGTTCACATCTGAACAGTTTTCCAACAAAACCCTCTAAAACTATCGGCCCTCCTGGTAAACTAGAAGGCAACACAACACAGAGAATGGGTTGTGTAGTCTCACCTGAGATAGTTCTATGGGTGACTGTAATGCTCAGATGTTTGCACTCTAGGAAAGAGTGGGTATATAGGATTACATTTCATATCCTTAGTCCTTGATTTGGTTTTTCTTTCTATTATTCTTAATATTCATTCATCCATTAATTTTATGCATGAATTCTACCATATATAACATATAACAGATATCACAGAATTATCCATTCATCCATTCATAGTCTAACTACTTACAGAAGGTAAATATGCAATCAATCACAACACATAACACAGGTGCTACCATGTTTCACCCCTCCTAGGCTATGTGAACAAAGATCTAGCTTCTTATGATATTTTATTTATATTTATTCAATATATGGCACCATGTGCACTACAATTTTGATCATACACTTACGAAATAGGTTCCACAACCTTTGTGAGGCTAACTAGATCACACTAGGCTCCTCAACCTATGATCTAACCCTCAAGATCCAACTACTTGACTCTCCTACAACTCAACAACTTACAAAAATGGTATTAGATATTACATTAGTTTCCTTAACCGAATAGAGCAAAACTCAGGAACCTTGACCTAGACTTCCTAGGTACTTATTTATACTAATTTATAGTTTATCAACCGTTAGAATATCTTACAAAAACCCTAACCCTAATGAGGTTAGGTTTTCCTTCATGTGTGCCTTGCATGTTTTCCTCCTTTGCATGCGACTTTTCCTTGCATGTGCTGCTTTTCGTGCCAGTTTTCTTTTTCCAAATTAAGTTTCACTTTCCAAAAATGGACTTTTCCTCAAAATTGGCATGTGCCCAACAGTAAGATTGGTATGAATTATGGATACCATATGGTCCCAATAGATTAGACAAATGTATGGAAGACTTCCTTCAAGTCAAAAGAAGTTCTTTTTGAATGGCTAGTCATTCTCTTTTGTTTGACAAATTCCCAAACAACTTTCATGAGGATGATGGACGATATCTTGCATCCTTTCACCAATTCTTTTGTAGTGATGTATCTGGATGACATCCTCATCTACAACAAGACTTGGGTGGAACAATTACAACATATTCAATAGGTTTTTCACACTCTACAACAACATAAGTTATATGTCAACTTGGAAAAAATTTCCTTCAGCATGGACAAGGTCCAATACCTAGGCTACATTGTTGATGAGCACGATGTGCATGTGGATCCATCCAAGATCTAGGTCATCCATGATTGACCATCCCCAACCATGCTCATTGAGCTTTAGATATTATTAGGCCTTCCCAATTTCTATCATGGTTTCGTGTTGGGGTTCTCCCATATTTCATGGGCTCTCAACCAAGTAACCAGAGGTGGTGGTAAGGAAACTTTTGTGTGGGGCCTATCCCAACAACAAGTGTTCAATGATTTGAAGCATCTCTTGTGCTTAGCCTGAGTGATTTCATTACCCAACCTAAAACAACCCTTTGAGATCGAGACAGATGCTTCAGACTTTGTTGTGGGTGTAGTTCTCACTCAGCACGAACACCCCATGGCCTATCATAGTGTGACACTATCAGATGTCTTCCATAAGTACCCTACTTACGAAAAATAAATTTACTCCATTGTGAAAGCCTAATACTAGTGGAGGGATTACATTCTCAGGAAGGAGACAATCATCGACACTGATCATAAGCTACTACAGTTCATGCAGACACAAGGAAAATTGTAGAATGACCACCATCATAAGTGGTCCAGATATTTGGATTAGTTCCACCTCAACATCAAGTATAAGACATGAAGTACCAACTGCATTGTTGATTTCCTCAGTCAACCTCCAGTCATGGAAATCACCAGGGTGGTAGATTCTTACAGCCACGAGACCTATGGATGGCCTCAACTCTATGAGAAAGATCCTGACTTCGCCTCCACCTACCAGATGTTGGGCGCAAACACAATTGTCACTAATTTCCATCTTCAGGATAGGCTGTGTTGGCAAATGTTTAACAGATAGCGTATGATTGTCATTGATGGCAAGTACAATAGTGAAGATGGAAGGATCAGAATGTGCATCGATGGACAAATAGGAACAACGTAGGCTCATGAGGAATTAGTGCAGATTCAAAATTATTCCAAGTAAGAAGGATGTGTAAACTTGGAGGAGAAGCGTCACTGATCGTTGGATCCCATCCAAAATTCCCGACAGCATGAGGGCCGTCAGATCTGAATAAAAACAAGAAGAACAGATTTGGTGTTAAAGTTCGCAAGGCAGCGAAGTGGTGAGAAGATCAGGACCGTCCATCTGGGAAGGACACGTGGCAGATACCGGAGAGATCTCATGAACTTAGGAGTTCGCAGGGTGAAAGCCCGAATATTGGGTGTTCAAAGTCACAAGGTGCGAGGACGTGAGGCGGAAAAGTGGCGAGAAGATCAGGACCATCCATATGGGAAGGACGCGTGGCAGAGATCGGAGAGATCTCGTGAACTCGAGGGTTCATAGGATAAAGGCCCAAGTATTGGGTGTTCAAAGTCGCGAGGCGGTGAAGTGGCGAGATATTTATAGCCATCTATCTGGGGGGAAAGGTGGCGAGAGATGCGAGATTGCTATTTAATAAAGGACCATTGGATCAAGAGGATGCATGGAAAAAGATCAGAGAACCATAAAGCTCCATCTCGGAGCCTTGCCTATCGCGACTTGGAGTGACGAGAACCTCCATCATAGGAATCGCAAGATGCAAGATTGCAAGAAGATTAGGACCGTCGGATCACCAAGAACGTGGACCGTTGATCTGATCTCCATCTCAGAGCCTCACGTATCGTGACTTAGAGTGACGAGAACCTCCATCACAGGAATCGCGAGATGCAAGATTGCGAGAAGATCAGAAACGTCATATTACCAAGAACGTGGATCGTTGATCTGAGCTCCATCTCGGAGCTTCACCTATCGTGACTGGGAGTGATGAGAATCTGCATCAAAGGAAAAATGAGATGCGAGATCACGATGAGATCAGGACCGTTGATTCATCAGGATCATGAACCGTCGATCAGGGTTGATGAATATCATAAGTTCGCAGGGAAAGTGCGAAACGGGTAAATAACAACAATACCCTTCAGAGTTAATCCAACGGTGCAGGTGAATTTGAACAAGATCGGAGGGCTACTGTTGCATGACACAGTGAAACTACCAGTAACGATTGATGGGTTCTACCAGAGGATGCGAAGAGACTTCGGTGTGATTTCCAGAGGAGCAGAAGAGTCACATGGAATCTGCCAGTGGAATGAAGACGACTCATGGAGGCGATTGACAGCTGGATGGGATTGAGGCCGTAACTGAAACAGAGAAGGTGAGCTCGACTATCACAGAGAAGACAAAGAGTCTCAACTTCCAGAGAGGCCGAGGAATCTCAGCATAACACCTAGTGATTATGGACACGCAGGGCGAACCACCAGAGAAGCTGAAGAGTCACGATGATGATCAGATAGAGCACTCGAGAGCTGGAGGATAACGACGGAGAGTATGCATGCAAAGGCATGGAGAACATTGCATGCACAAGGTGCACAGAAGCTATAAATACATGGTACAGAGAAGAGATTGTGTTGTGGTTGCGATTAGAGGTTGCTGTGAATGTTGTTGGTGAAGGTAATTCATGTGTGAAGAAGGAGAAGAGTGCAACACCTGAATAGCACATAAGAGGAACTGTGAAGAGAATGGAGATGGCCCACAGAGCATAAAAAGTAGAAGAACAGACCGTGCAAGTGATGTGAGCAGAAAGGCAATGAGGCAGACAGAGCAACGAAGTGCAACAGAATAGTGATAAGTCTGGTAAGCCATTATTGAACATCATATCACTGTAATAAGTTTTTGTAGCAAAGATTTATATTTCAGGGTGGTTGGGAGGTGCTAGGGAGGATTGTTGTCCTCAGAGGTTCAAGTAGGTTCTTGAACATAGGGAGTTGTAGCTTTCTTCTAGTTGGTGCTAGAGAAACCAGGGAGTTGGTGCTTCCTTCTAGTTGGTGCTAGAGAAACGAGGGAGTTGGTGCTTCCTTCTAGTAGGTGCTAAAGAAAACAGAGAGTTGGTGCTCTCAGCAAGTTGCAGCTTGCAAATCTGAGGTTGTAGCCTCATTATGAGTTGGTGCTCATATGTATGATACTATAAATAATGTAACCATTACTTATCATATAAAATAAAAGAGGTTTTTACCCTGCATGGGTTTCCTCAAAAAATATCCATCTCTATGTTTCTCATATATGTGAATGATACTGAAAGTGCCATTGTTTATTTCCCTGCATTATTTTGATCATCAATCAGAGTCTCTACAAAGAGTTTAAAAGAACCATAATCGTTTAAGCACGGTAACAACTGATTCACCCCCCCCTCTCAGTTGTCCAACAATTGGTATCAGAGCCTACCCCTTTTATCTAAGGGTAGATCCTAGAGCTTAAACATGTCTATCCATGAAGGAAATTCAACCAATAAGGCCCCTCTATTCAATGGAAAAAACTTTACCTTCTGGAAAGTGAGAATGCGAACCTACATAATGGATTTAGGTGTAGATGTCTGGGATGTGGTAGAGACTAGTTATGTAAAGCCAATTGTTCTAGATAATAAGGATGACAAACTAGAATTTAGCTTCAACGCTAAGGATATGAATGTTATCTTGAGCGGGCTTGCAGAAGCAGGATTTGTGAAAGTTATGCACCTAGGAACTGCCAAAGAAATGTGGGACAAACTCATTAATAATTATGAGGGTAATGAGAAGGTAAAGGATGCAAAGCTTCAAACCTACAGAATACAGTTTGAACAATTGAAGATGAAGGAAGATGAAACTGTTGGAAAATACTTTCTGAGAGTAGAA
>JZKD02S1728033.1:47384-57937 GCA_000966675.3 Picea glauca
TTACACTTTAGTTCTAAAATATAACTAGACTCAAGACTTTAGTTGCAACTCAACATTACTAAAATAGAATTAGACTCAAGACTTTAGTTGCAACTAAACATTACACTTTAGTTCTATCATAGAACTAGACTCAAGACTTTAGTTACAACTCTTGACAAGGCAATTCGAAATTCTCTTCATGGTGGATAATGTTTACACGTGCCAATGCACTAGATCAATACAATTACAGAATATCGTTTGTTTCTAGCTCATAGGAATTTTACATTCAACCTAACTTTTGCTAGATACCTTGACTTTTGCTCATGGCTCACAAGGTTTGACTAGGCTCACAAAGGTTGTATGCTCCCCCTGACTTTTTCACTAGTTTGTCTATGCTCACAGAGGTTGTACGTTCCCCCTAACTTTGGTTGTATGTTCCCCCTGACTTTTGCACTAGTTTGTCTATGCTCACAGAGGTTGTACGTTCCCCCTAACTTTTGCACTAGACTGTCTATGCTCACAGAGGTTGTACGTTCCCCCTGACTTTTGCATTAGACTCACATAGCATCTTGTTCATCCTGAATTTTGGTTTGACTCACAGAGGTTGTCCGTTCCCCCTGGCTTTTGTCAATGCCTCACAAGACTGGTTGATTCTCCAAATCTCCCTGGCTAGCCTTAGAGTGGCCCATATGGCCTCTCATTGGAGAATGACTGTCGATGCTGCCAAATTTAACATCTTCTTCACTGGAGGTGTGCTTTTCTTTACTGTTGGTTTCTCCTTTTCAATGGAAGCCTCAACCAACACATTCAATTCCTCTTATCCACCTCATCCTCGAATTGTTGCAACTATGCTTTGAGTTTTCTGTTCTTAGACTGAAAATCTTTGTTTTGCCTATAAAGGTTCTTGAGTTATTTATGGAGAGGAAGAGCTCTTCTAGCTGCAAATATTGCCAAATCAAGAGTGTTGTTGTAATCACCCATGAAATCTTTCATCTTAATTCTTTCAGATAAGCCCTCTAATTTCAGGCAAGTAACCTCTTTCCTAGCCTCCCTGAGTTGTTTAACCAATCTTTTAAAGGTATGATTGCTAGGTGGAGTGCTAATGTTGATAATCTCAACAGGTTTCTTCATGGCTTCACTTTCATTTGTCTATTGCATAGGGGATCTGTCTATCACCTCCATAGGCCTCTCAATGCCTTTTCCTTTATCTTTGTCTTTCCCTTTCTTCAGAATAGAAGCCTTTGGTAGGACTTGTGCTTCAACAATCTCCTTGAATGTTGATGATCTTGTGAAAGGTTTTTTGACCTTTGTGCTAGTTGTTGAAGGAGAAGAAGAGAAATTCAATTTCCTTCCCTTTTTGGTTGTGACTTTAGTGGAGGAAGGGATCTCTTCCAATTCTGATGCAGGAGGGGGTGAAAGGTCTCTCTGTGGAGAATGATATGCCTCCCTCTCTGTTTCTTCAACTTATTTGATGACCTCTTGGTCTTGGGTAGGGGGCTTGCTCTTTCTTTTCTTGTTGCTTCCTGTTGGGGCAATACTAGTGGATGGCAAAGGACTTTATATATTTGACTGAGGAGTGGATGCTATGTCCAACTTCATGTGAGCAAAAACAATGAATTGTTCCCATGGAATGTTCATGTTTCTCAATTCTTCCACAATTCTTCCAAAACCAACATTCTAATCAATCCAAAATGAAAGACACTTGTGTCCACAGCCTTGGATTTGGATTGGACTCTATCTGACATTTTCCCCATGCTCCTCAACAAGTAGAAAGGAATATTCATTTCATCTTTACCCGTAAAATGAAGCAAAAGTATTATATGGTACTGGTATAATGTATTAAACCTCCCCTCACATGTGAAATATCTTTGGATGATCTTCAACATCTTGTCAAAATCTTCAACTAGATGACTTCTTGGTACCCCTTTGGATAGGTTGTTAGTCTGATACTCTAGCTTAAGAAAGTCCTTGGAGAAGGTTGCATTCAAAGTCATGGATTTAAACCATCTCTCCCTGTGATAGGAATCCATGTGGTTGTTGCAATGGAGGCTTTAGACACCTCAAACTCTAGGTCTCCTACCTTAGTCTTAAGGCCATCAAAATGTGAGACAAATTGCCTTGCCACCTCAAGATGTCCCCTCTGCATGTTTTGGCAGAAAGAAAGGAAGCCCACCCTTTGAAAAACTTCTCTAACCATGGGCTTTGCCTCAAATAAATGCATGTCTGCAGGTTCAGTTCTGACCACAGTGCCTCCCTTGTGAGACTTCTTCTTCTGAGTTGTCTCCATGGGTTAAGATAGGAGATCAAAGGCTAGGTGCAGTGAAGGCTAAAAAAGCAAATTGAGGCAGACTTCAATGGAAGGTTGATAGTGAACAATGGCTTTTTTTCCTAGGACTCTCCCCTAACTCACACTGCTTGATGGATTTGGAAAACAAGAGCTGCAAATTTCCCTCCCCTTACTGTTTACATATTTCAAAATTGAGGAATAACAATATGGTGAAGGAAACCACTGCAATGGTCTTTGAAAACTGGGTTGAAAACACTCCAATCTGAATAGTAGAGGAAGCAGGGGAAAAGGCAGCGTAGCTTCAACAACGATTTTGGGTAGTGCAGTGCGCACACAAGGAGTAAACATTTGCTTGGGCACTCAAAACTCGGGAGCAAGGTGAATGGATGTCTTACAACTGAAAACCAAGTGATGATGACTGCAAGTTTTTGTGAGAGAAAAATGGATAGAGAGGTATGAAGGAAGGGGCGATTTTGTAGACATGATCGCTACCAAAACTCCATGCGACAATTGCTACCCGGATTTGATATGCATAGGAGGGAAACCATGAAATACCTAGAAAAATAATGATAACTTGGAGCTCTGCAATTGTTTAGGAGATCACCACGAGCATCTTGGCTTCCAAATCCACCTCARCAACCAATCCCGTAGYGCCACTGCCAACTGRTCCGAACTGGTAGTTTTAGCAGCGTCGAGTTTTGAACTTTCAAAACTTGAAAACCGTTAGCAAACTTATAAAAATCAAATCCTCGAAGGCATCTTTTAACAAACCATGGTGTTGAAAACAAGGTAGACATGACCTTAGCGCTATGATGACAAATCATGGCAAAGAATGAAGGACAAGGAGTGCACTATGGAAACTCCTAGTGAGTTGGCAGTGCTCTTTTTTCAAAAATATGATTTGACCATTTAATAGGATATAGGGACAACATGGCATGGATACAAAGGTACGAGTGGAAAAAGTGGCATGTCAAGTYATGTTGGTCATCGRTTGAGTCAAGCTTGGTGTAAGTCAYGAAATGAGTCAAAACATAAGCTAAGAAAATGAACCTAGGCCAAAAATCTATGTGTGGGTCAAAAATGACCTTYGTTTATTCAAGGTAACCTAAGTAAATCACACTTAAGAAAATAAATCAAAATTTAAAATCTAAAGGCTTAAAAAAACTTAAAACTAAGGGCTAAAAAACCCAAGGCAACTTAGTGTGATAACAGGTCTCCCTTGCCCACACCCTACATTCTTAGTCGATCTTCAACAACAAGTGCCTTGTTTAGTTTCCCTTACCCACACCCTACATTCTTAAAAGTGATCATGGACATGCAGCACTAAAACATTCTATCATTTTTTTTATCATCAATTTGAATATTATTGTTTAAAGATTCCTTTTCTTTATTAAAACTCAGATCAGCCTTATAAATGTTATTGAATATTTCATTTTATTATTATTAAAGTCTTACATTAGATTGGATTTACTACGAAGAAGAAAATGATAATTATTCGGTATCGAATATTTCTATTGTTAGCTTTAGTCCTTTAACCAAGCATCATTATTACCATAGTGGCAAGATTCAGTCATATTGGTCTTCATTGTATAGAAATTGATGCAAATTGAGCATCAAGATTCAGCCATATTGATCTTCATAGAATAGAAATTAGGCATCAAGATTCAGTCATATTGGTCTTCATTGTGTAGAAATTGGGCATTGATATCAATGTTGGAAATTTTCCATGCAATATGGATATGTCAAGATATTTTTTATTGTCCTGGATAGTATACTTCATGTCTTTGGTAAACCCAAAATAAAATAACCCAAAAAAATCAAAAGTATCAATAAAAATTTTTAAAAAATCTTATAAATATAAACCAAATAGCTAAATTTCAAGGAATGAAATATATTTTCTTATTTATTGCACATTCTTGAGGCTGAAAGATTTGAATTAAAATGTATATTTTTAGTATATATATAAGATGTATACTGTAGTTTTTCATTACTTGTTATTTTCTATACCAAATCATATTTGAATTTATATTGTATTAGAATCTTGCTACTATGATTATGACCACCGAACTAGAGATTATGTCTCAAAATCTCAAAGTAAATCCATTCTCCCCTTGAAAACCTTGTTTGTATTTGACATTTTCTGTTCATCTTATCTTAATGTGGATTATTGGACTTATGTTCAGTGTGTTTCGTCTTTGGCTAGTTAATCTTATGGCTAGTTAGTGTGTTCTGTCTTTGACTAAGAGATCGTGAAATTGCAAGTTCTTCAACCTGCCAAGAATACAATCTCAAATTCCACTCAAACCTGTTGAAGGGCACTGGCTATGACCAGGCCAAGAAACTATTCAGATGATATACTGTCCAATTTCAAAGGAACATTTGAATATCTCTATGGACTTCACTGGACTTGAGAGAGCTCGCCCATTTAAGGATAAGCTCATTCAGATGCTACCTTCACTGTTTTTATGTTGCAGGACCCCATCATAAAAGATTATATCTTGGATCATAGATTACTCTTAGAAGCCTTTATGAACTCTGTTCTAGTCACTATTCTGATTCTTGTGCACAAAAATGATCTTCGTTCTAGTTTGAACCTAGAACAGTTATCTTTCGGTGCATTTGTTTATTTATTTGGACATATGCTATCTATGCCAAAAATCTGAACATTACATTATGCACGGGAAAAATAGTTTTGAGTTTCTATAACATCTGTATGAGCCATTGAAATTGAATATTCATAAGTATATCTTATCATCAGTCATTTGGGTTTCTACATCATGCTCCTCAAATGTTTACCTTCAAGTGATCCTATCATTGAGGTGAAACTAGAAATGGTTTTCAAGTAAACTACTCAGTTCAGATCACCTTCAAGATTTGTTCTCCTCTAGATTCTATCGGCCATATGAATTCAGAGGCTTCAATGAGACGGCTATAACAAACCTCTGAAGCAAAAAGCTTCACCACTCAATATTAAACAAGCAGAATTCCTAGGAATATAAGTTAATTTTTTTAACTCGGTGAGAGCACTCTATAATGCCAATGCTGGTTGACATAAGCACAGAACTAAGGCGCTTCGATGACAAGGTGCAGACACCTCCCAAGACATGGTGAGCACTGAGAACATTGGTGCGTGACATGCATGGAGTTGCGTTTGAGCCCTGAGCTTTGCCAGCTCAAAAGGAAATCAGAATTATGCCAGAATTAACACAAAACATCTCCCCTCCTCACTGAATATGCTATAAAATTGCTTATGAATAAGTCAGAAAAATTACTCAAGCCTTTAGATGTATACACGTTTCCTAAAAAGAGAGCTTCATCGAGCTTCATCCTCTTCCTTAGAAATCTATCTTAAATTGTTCTATATAGAGTTCTGCAGAATGCTTGTCCAGCCCTAATCTTATGCAATAATGTGTTTTAAAGATTACTCCCCTGCATGTGGGTTGCAATTCCCTCTTAGTTTACAGAAAGCCATGATCAATGATGTAAAGGAACAATATCTTAGACAATATTAGCAAAATAATTATCGACGAAGATATCTTTCAATATCCACTCTCCCTTTTCCAAAATAGACAAATAATAGACATAATTCAGCAGATAGAAGTGAAATATAAGCAAAATTATAGTAGCTGATATTTCCATACCTTGGAAACAACATACAGCATGCTTAAATTTGCTACCTGATTACAATTACATTTACGATAAAACCAGTTCCTGAAAGGCAAAAAAAATATAGAATAAGAAGTTCAGACTCTGGCAAAAAGTGCCATGAGGAGTCACCAAGGAGATGAGCTTCACAAGGATAAAAACAAATACTCTGTACACCTATCCAGTTTTACATATCAACTAATTACCAATATGTAAATCCAATAATGTGAACTCCCACCATCAGGGATTTCTTGGCTTCAGAAGGTTGGAATAGTTTCAAGGTGCTGATGATGCTGCAACGATGTCAGAAATACCAACAAAAAATATAGCAGACAACAAACTGCTGAGACTTTAACCAAAACATGGCCAATATACATTGAGAGAAGGACTATCAGGTATACAATACCAGCAATGTCAGAATGCTCCACCAGCAACCAGCTTGAAATTGATGTGGCCATAGACTGAAACCCTACTTATGTAGGCTTTTCCTTTTTATAAGCTCCCCAATTTTGCGCAGCATGGGTTTCTTTTTCTTGATTGTTGGCGAGATCTCAGTATGATCTATCTCCTCTGACTTCACGGTTTCAGTCTGATCCAAGTCTTCCGATGGCACTGGTGATGGGAATTTCACATTTGGTGCATCCCCCGAAGATTCAGATGGTGAGTGCTGCTCAAAAGAAGTGGATCTGTCAACTATCTTCCCATTCATTTCTCCGTTGTGAGATGCTGTTACTGCAGCAGCCTTCTTCCAGTATTCTGCCTCTTCCTTTGACTTCTTTAAATCTGCTTCCAGAGCCAGTTTAGCTATTCGGACAGACTCTAGCTGCTCAGACGATTGATCGGCACTTTGCCTACTTTTCTCAAGATCTGAATTCACTGCATTTAACTTCTGCAGGGCTTCTTTTTCCTTGATATTAGCATCCTCCACCTGGGCAAGGACCTCTGCTATTCTTTTGTTTGCATGTTCTTCAGCCTCTTGTGCTTTCCTGTGAAGCAAATCATACTCTTCTTTTGTAATTGACACAGAATTTTCATCTGATTTCTTAGACGAAGCTGTGAGCAGTAACTCCTTTAACTGTTCAACTTTTTCAAGAGCAGTAGCCTCAGTCAACCTCAATTCTTCATTTTCTTGGAGAATGCTTTGCAGCTCATTTTCTTTGTCCAGAAGAGCATCTTTGACTATAGAAATTTCCATCTTGGCACTTTGTGCATCTTCTTGTGCTGCAACAACCTCAGCTTCAGCTTCTTCAAGGGAATCTAATAATCTAGTTGCATTTTCTTTGGCTGCGATAGCCTCATCTTCAGCGCATTTAAGAGAATATAACAATTTGCTTGCATCTTGTTTTGCTGCATTTGCCTCGCTTTCAGTTTCTTTAAATGAAATCAAGAGATTGCTTGCTTCTTCCTTCGCTGCTTCAACTTCAGATTCAGCTTGTTGAAGACAATCTAACAGTTTACTTACCTCTTCTTTTGCTGCATTTTCCTCAGATTCAGCATGTTTGATACACTCTACCAATTTACTTTCTCTTTCATTCCATGCCGCCATGGATTCCTCAGCCTCCCACTTTGCTTCTTCAGCTTCTCGTTTTGCATCCTCCATGTCTGTTCTAGCTTCATTCATCATTGATTGATACTTTTCTTCTAAAGCTTCTGAAGTAGCTTTCCAATGCTCTACTTCCAATTTCGCAGTCCTAACTTCCTCGCGGGCAATCTGAACCTCAGTTTTTGCATTACCAGCTTCTGCAGTCACCTCGTGCAGGGCCAATACAAGGTCATCCATGGCCTTCTTGCTTTTCTCCTCTGCATCTATAGCCTGTTGAAGTTCATCTCTAACTTTATTTAATTCCTCAGTCAATTCCGAGACTCTGGAAACTGCATGGTGCTCCCGCTTCTGTGTTTCGACCAGATCTGCTCTGGTTTGCTCAAGCTCCATCCTCAATGATTCCATGGATTCCATCAGAGAAACTGCATCTATCTCAGCCTTTTTGAGACGCAACTTTGCAGATTCTAGCTCCTCTCTTGTTGTTTCAAGGTCACTCTTCAATGAATCCACAGTTTCCATGAGATAAGCAGAATCGCTCTTAGCCTTTTCCAGCGACATGTTTACCTCATCCAGCTCTGTGGTTGCTGACATTAGGGATTCAAAGGCCTTATTTTCAGCATTCCTCGCTCTCTCCATCTCTAACTCTGCTCTTTCAAGTTTCAGATTCGCTTCAGCAGCTAACATGGCAGCTCTGGATTCAGATTCTTTAGCAGCATGCAGATCAGAGTTGAGTTTTTCCAACAGATCATGGGCATCAGATAGCTTCAATTCAAGATCCTTGGCATTGGCCAATTCTTTCTTCAACAATTGAACTTCTTGATTAGCCTTAGTTGCCACTGCAGTTGCTTCTTTGGCTTCTGATTCCCATTTCGCAGCACTGGCAGCCTTTTCATCCTCAGCCATCGTCCGTGATTCATATGCCGAATCAAGAGCCTCTTTCAGAGCGCATACCTCTGCAGACAGATCCTCTGCTTTTTTGGCATTGGCCTTTGAAGCTTTGGCAGCATCCTCGGCCTGCTTGGCCGCAGTGGCCTTAGATTCCATCGCAAAGGAGAGGTCTTTCTTGACCCTCTGAAGCTCTTGGGTTGCAGAATGCAAGGCAGCCACATCCAGAGCATGCTGTCTCTGCACAGCTTCAAGTTCAGACTGCCAGGCCTGATCCCTCTTCTGAGCAGCCTCAATGGTGGCCTGCTCAAGCTCATCGGCCCGAAACTTCTCACTCTCAGATTTCTCCAATGCTCTCTTCTCAGCCACCAGAGCCTCACTCAATCTCACATTGGCTTCATCAGCTGCCTTCTTACTCTCTTCCAACTCTTCAAGAGCCTTGGTCTTAGCTTTCTCTGCTAAGGCCAATTGTTCCTTAGCATTCTTCAAATTCTCCTGAGCTTGATTCAGTTGCTGCTGAAGATCGGATCCTTTGGTGACTCGTTTCTGCCATTTACATTTTACACATACTATGAACAAAACCACCCCATGATGCAATCCACATTCACCCTATGAAACCCATCCATCTCAGGCATGTAAAGAAGCAAGCAAACAAGCAGATTGAGAAAAAAAAATTCAAGTTTCTTACCTCAGGCAATGTGCTCCTGGGAGATCTACGGTCCGGTATTTTGGAGGGCTTGTCCAACGAAAGCCTACCAGTCTGTACCGGAGTTGTGTCTGAATCTGTACTCCCAAAACTTCGGTTTTGTTTACTAAGTCTAGGAGTAGCAGGAGACGTCCGATGAGGCATATCTGCCGAACCAGATCTGTTGCACAGCATTCAAATCAATACAGAAGTGCACATTCTCTAATAACCAGAATACATAACGGCATTCAAACGACAACCCAAGATGAAAAATTGCATTCAACACAGAACCCAAAAGCAGAAATGCAACCAACAGAACTACCCGGATGCAGAAATGGATGCAACAACACTACCCAAATGCAGAAATGGATCCAAAAAACTAACCAAATACGAAAAAAAATGATTAAACAGAGAACCCAAGTGCAAAGATTATTCAAAAACAAAAACTAGACCTTGATTTGGATGTCAGCATTTTCTTCTTCTTTGCAAAGGATTGCAGAGAGTTTCTACAGTCTGAAAGCAGTTGTTCTTGGAAAGAAGCTTCTACACCACCACAATGTGGCTTCCTCAAAATCCACACCGACTACTTACCGACTTGCTAGTGTCCTCTCCTCCATTCCAACCAAAAGAACAAAACGCAAACCGCTCTGAGCTGGCCTACTGAAAGAATCTCATATGTCACATAAGATGCTGAGAGAGCCCAAACATACTCCTGACACGTTTTATTTCAATGGCAATGGTAGACCAAAAAACCCAAACCACCAGTCTTCTCCTCCTCGGCACACATCCCACCAACACTCTGTAATATTGAGATCCCCTCGCCTGCAGAGCATAAAAAAATATGTCATCAACTAATTTATTTATGCTTTTAAAAAGGTTGTTTCAATTTTATGTATTTAGACTAAACATATCAGATCAATCTAGACCAGTATTTTTTATATTCTATACATTTCAAACTGTAATTACAAATTTTTATTTTCAAATAACAAACCACCTAATTTTTAGTTGGGTTATGATGTGTTATTTTGGGATTCTCAAATTAATAAATGGCTGAGATTCAAACTTACACAAATTATAATAAATACCTATCATTTTATTATTAAACCAACTTATTAACTGTCTTTTAATTCACTCTAAACCACAATCTAACTTAATAACTGTCTTTTAATTCACTCTTAATCAACATTAACCATATTTTAAATTATATTAAACCTCTTTAAATATTATATTAAATTTCCTTTAAATTGTTAGATGGAGTTGGCCATCTACATTCAACCATAAGTCCCCAGATTTTTTGTTTTTTTATAAATACAACAGAAATCTCTTTTATAATAAAGAAATTTCCTTTTTTAAATAACAGTGGGTTGGTTTTTAATAAATAAAATATAAATTTATTTTTATAATAAATAAATTTCTCCTCCAGAATTTTCAAAAGAATTACACAAAATGTATAAAAATAAATTAGAATTAGTTAGAGAGACTCCCAACTACTTACTTAGTATAGTTCAACAACATAACTTTTTAAAGTT
>JZKD02S1728033.1:86372-97497 GCA_000966675.3 Picea glauca
CATCACTTTCATATTTTGACAATTTATATCAATTATAATTGAAATTATTTCCAAAAATATATTACCATATATCCAAAAAATAATGTGTTGTCCAAAATTTCAGAAGTCAACTGTTTTCAACAATCAATAAATAAAAATACTTAAAATCCATATTTTTCACTCTGTGAGGCAATCTTTCCCTTGTTGTTTCTCTCACCCTTTGATATCTCTGAATTTTCCTTAGGATGTGTGGAGCCTTTATGCCTAATCTCACTGATCACATGAGAGCAATCATCTCTCAAATGCATGTGGGAGGACACAGATTTGGTAGAGTCATTTGAGGGTGAGGAGGGGGAAAAAATGACTTTTCCTTTGTCAGGAGCATGGTGAGCCTTGGTTTTCAACCTTTTTCTTGCATGGGAATACTGTACTGGTGAGTGGACAGGGGCATCTTGGACAATTTGACTAATAGGTGGAGGAGCAGGTAGGGATAAGTTAGTCCAGTCATGATGTTGGGAGACTATCGGGTGGACAATCTCTTGCCATCCATCATTTTCAGGGACTTCAGGTTGCAGTGAGACACAAGGAGGCACTGGGATACCAGGGACTTGTGGGTCTTGGAAAAGAGGTCTTTCAGGCCTAGGTTGGACCACTCCTTGCCCAATCCAATTAAAAAATCCATCTTGAAATAGATGGCCTAACTCTTGCGAGTGTGCATCAAAGTGTATAGATAACCTTGGATTTCTAGGGCCCTTGTTCCAATTTCCTCTTCATCGGTTACCCCGACCATGGATACCTATGCTGAAAAATCTCATTCCTGTATGCATTATTGATTAGAAAATAGTTTCTTCAACAACCATACATGATAACTATTTTAAATATGAAATAAAATTTGGCTCAACAACATATTAGACTCATGCAATCCAATCCATACAAATCGTTTAATAGTTGTCGATGAGCAGGGGGTGAACAAGGGTTGTGGGATATGTGAGGGGTTGTATTGAGCGAAAATTGTTTAAAATGAGGGGGAAAAGATCATGATTCCTTCTCATAACATCAAACAATCAAGTGCGTTGTAAATCAAAAGAATATATTACTATAACTCATCCCTGCGATCCTTTAATTGTCATAATACAATATTTTTCTTAACTATAATTAAATTTTAGGAACAGGGAGTGGATAGTGAATATGAGAAGGCGAGGGGATTGTAATGTGCGAAAAGTGAAATAATGGTAGGGAAAAGAGTGAATATTGTTCATAAAATCAATTAAGTAATCCATCAAACAATTCTGTATTCAATGCAAATGATCCAATACCAATTAAACAATTAATGTGTGTTAAAACTTGTTCACTATCCCCCATCCAATTTCTAAAAAAAAATCCAATTACTACAGTGTTTAATCATACTCAGAATCATCATGCCTTTCACTCATCTTGTTAAAAGAATCATGTTTCTTTTGATTTTCTTCCCTTTTATATTTAAAATAAAATCCCAAGGAACACATAGTCATAATGCTTCAACTCAGTTAAGCATATAAAAATATCAGCCACTTCCCATAATTCATAAATCCCCACATCAAACATAGACACAAGTTTGTCTTGAGTTGAACAAACTCTTTTAAATTATGCCCGATTCCATTCCTTTAACAATATTAACAATTAAATTTGCAATGAAACTATACTACAAAAATCTCGTGCTTCATCTCTGATGGTGCAGTAAAACAAAACGATGCACGATGTCTCCATAAACCATACACAGTAAACAGCCAGGTCTCAATCATCAATTTTCCAATTTTTAATGATCCCGATTGGGAAAAATTAAACACACAACAGTCATCAACTTCAATTGATACTACGCTATAGGAACACATAGACCAACACATAACTAAAATAATCATCATTGTGATTGTACATTACCATTTATTGCCAACCAACCATTTCAATAAAAAAAATGAGATGGGTTATCATTTCAACTATCACAAAAAAAGGAGGCAACAACTGTATACCAATTCTCATTTACAAATTACAACTTTCCAACAACCCGATCAAACAGAGACAAGACAAATATCAAAGCTATTGTCGAAACCACTTAACCAATTTATGACAATCAACAAGATACCCGACAATAGTGTGACTGGTTGGGGTTATCCAAATCGGGTTCTGCAACCATGAACACAAGAAATAATCAAGGGTTCACTCGGTCACCAAAACACATAGAGACTTGAGGTCGACCATATCAACAGTAGGTGGGAACCTCCGAAAAAAGCACAGTGGAACCACAAACTTTTATAACTCTTAGCTTATAAAATAGTGTGACAGTTCAACACAAGGTAGGGTGGAAATGATGCAGAGGAGCAGAGATTTCTCATTGGACAATAATCAATACCAAGAACGTGCAGAGGCATAACCCTCATGCTTTTCCCAATAGTTGAACCGATTTATAAAAATGCCATTGGAAATGCAAACCCCAGGTAACATAAAGAATACTTCTTGGCATAATGGCCCCCCATAACCAACTGTGTTGATGCCAATACCACAAAATAAGCCCACAACCAGGTGAAAAACCCATGAATATGGCTCTGGAGGATACACAACAACCAAAAGGAGTTTGAAACATACACAACAACGCCATAACAACCGAAAACAACGGGGTATGGTTACCATTAATTGTGAGGAGGAGAACAACAAGGATAAACAGAGCGAAACCCTCCAACAAAATACCCATAACTACTTAAAACATCAGTGAGCCATCACGGTTTCCACCACACAGAACCGCCAATGAAATCACAACTTCAACCATCAATTTTCCCATTTGCAAACAAATAACCACACAGTCATTCCAGAGAAAATACCCATGCGTTTACACAGTGGCCAATCTCAGGAAAACAAAAACCAACACATTACTGAGCCAACGTTCATTTCATACACAAAGTGAATTCATGGATGGGAAAAAAGAACTGTACCTGTAACCAATGGCTTTAAAAATGTGAGTTAGTCGATCAATTCCTTCCACACCCGAATCTTGGAGCTTAACCATAGCAAAACCAAATGAAAAATAAACATGCCAGGGTGACGGCCCAGTGGGAGAAGTATGGAGTGACATGCATTTACTGCACGTCGCTTCCATGCTCCACTCCATTCAATTTCTTAGTACATGCTAGCTAGCCAAAACAATACCATTAACCCCATGCCATTAAATCCATGCATCGAAACTTGCACATATTGCTTGCCAATTGCACCACCCCAATCCATATTAACCATTTCCCTAAACATACTATAACATATATCAAATGCGCCCAATTTAACTGAAATATAATTCGTATAGCCACTAACATTGCTAGTTAGGACTAACACTAATTCATTTTTGCTCATAGTATAGCATAATATAGTATAGTTCCCTTTCTTGGATTTTTTTTTATAAGTTCCTTTCCATTGCTCTTGTTTCTTGTTGTTACTAACATGTGGCTTGTGCAGGTGTGACGGGTAATGAATCATGGAGACTATATCAAATTTAACAATAGTAAATATAAGCCATTCATAACATGGAATTTAGAGCTTAGAATAATGAAATTAACACATAAAATGCATTATCCATATGCCATTATGTCGCAAACGAAACCAAAACTTCATCATCAATCATGTAGAATCCTGTAAGCAACATCGAAACAACATCATAAAATGTGTGATAAGACTATCTCTGAGCCTTCAGTCTACAAGGGGATCCCACCTACTAGAATTATATATCATTAACATAGTTTAAATAATAGGCTTTAGCAATACTTTGCGGGTGAAATCCTTGTTGTGATTTTAATCATGAACACTCCTCACTAGATACTTCTCTTTGAGGCGGCATGGTCTCCAAGCATGGAAGAAACCCCGAGGAGGGCATGAAATTAAACTTGAGAAGGGCACACTGATGCACCAATGCAAAAGCACAAAAGAACCCTAAGAAAGGTGATTAGGATGATTTGAGAAAGAGCATGAGGAAAGAAATGAAGTTCCCCCAAAAATGAATCATTTTGTGAATCTGGTGGATGAAGCTCGGTCTTCTCCTTCTTCTCTATGTGCGGAAATTTCCTCAAGGAAAAGGCTCAGATACCAATTGATTTGATTGGAGGGTGCACTCAACAAGGGAAAGTCAATTTAATAGAGGGTGCATCAGTTTTGTGGAGGGCGTTTTCAATACCAACAACTTCACTAAAAGAGAGAGATGTGCCTTCATTTTTCCAATTCGCATTACTCCCAAAAACTCCCCCCCCAAAAACTAAATGAACGGGAGAATAGATGAGGGTGCACGGGTTTAACCAATGTGCATTGCCTTCACAAAAACTCCCATGCAACACTCAAATCATGATCACAAGAGAGGGCACTCCAGTTCCTATGGTGTGCAACGATCTCAAACACTCACACAACAGAAAATTATTACATGCAGAAAAAGAGAGACGAGAAGATTCAAAAGAAATTCATCAAATGTATTAGAGAAAAATGTCCCCTTTAATAACGCAGGGCAACTTCTTACAAAAGTTACAGTTTCTTTTATTTTTTGTGACTCTCTGTGCGTTCAGACTGGCGAGAGAAGTTTCCCACAACAAAGAACTGACACAAAATGACTAACCATTTATTTATACATATCCTTGCTTACTATATTAGTGAATGATTTACTACAAATACATAAACTGACTATCACTTACACAGATCATAAATTAACATAGTACATTCTTTTAGAACACATTTCTTCTCGGACTGTTGAGATCAGATTACAAAGAAGTTTCTACTAGTTGGCCAAGGAAGGGGGACACCCTTCCTAGTGGCCCATCAATACTGCCATATGTTGCATGCTTTATTTTGTAAATCCATTTTGATCTTACAATTGATTTCTCTCATGGTATTGGAACCACATCCCAAACATCATTATTCAAAATGGATTGGTACTCTTCAATCATGGAATCCTCCCATTCCTTCTTTTCTGCATCCTCTTCATAACATGTAGGATCTGCATCAATAATATCACTAAGGAGTGCCACATAACTAGAATATGGTTTTGGATTCTTTAATTCTACGTACATTCCTTCTGGAGCACCGTATTTTTCTGCATCATGTATAATCTCATAGGCCCAAGCTGGCCTCTTCTTTCTTCTGGGTGGATATGTGGGTCTGTGTGTCTCTTCCATGTCATGATCTACTATATCATGTTCTTCTGGTACAATATCATTTCTCTTGTCTGCAACTCTTGGAGCTACAGGTTCTTCATCATGGTCTTCGTGTACGACACTTCCTTGAATTGTTGAATGTTGCATCCTCATCGAAGATAACATCTATTAGAAAAATAGGATCACGGATCAATAAAATAAAACAAATGTGGAAATAAAACACAGAATATACACAATACAATAGAGACACATATATATGTGGTTCACCTAGTGTGGGGTGCATCCACCAAATAAATTGCCAAGTCCTTTCTTTATTATTATCCAACAAATGAAGCAATACAACCTACAACACACCCGTTGTAACTTCCTCTTCTTTCTCTCACGGTCTCCTCGCTCAGAATACAATACCAGCCATGATACATAGCCACAATACATTTCCCTCATAAAATAGGGTTTCCTTCTAGGGAAAAAAACCCTAACATAACTTCTACCTTCATATATGTGACCTTATAATGAACAGTCTAGTTTTACTATGAAATTACAATATACATTTACAAGGGGGCCCGCTTGCCTCCGGACCCCGCAGGGGGGTAAACCTCCCCCCCCCTTCACTCCCCCGCGTGGAGGAGTGTACATTATTTTGGGGTGTAAAGTCTTCATGGGGTATAAAAACGGTTGAAAACAAAAACCTATGAATCAGGAAGATAATCAGGCTCCACAACCAACAATCTCCCACTTGGAGACTAATCTCAACAACTCCATTATTGTTGTATCTACTGGACTATGATCCTTCTTGGAACTAGAAAATTTCCGATCTTCATCTTCATGCTTGAAGACCAACTGAAACTGAGTAGGAACTCAGTTTATCCCTGGTTACTCCCTTAGTTAACATGTCTACAGGATTAAGGCTAGTGCGTATCTTTTCCAACTTCAAATGTCCATCTTCCAAGATGGATCATATGAAATGGTACCTGAGATGTATATTCTTAGTCTTCGAATGGAAGGCTGAGTTCTTTGCAAAATGAATGGCACTCTCAATGTCACAATACAACCTACTATTCTCTTTCTTCTTTCCCCATTCCTCCATAAACCTATGTAACCAAATCATTTCTTTACTAGCCTCTCTAACAACAACATACTCTGCTTCTGTTGTTGAAAGAGAAACAACCTTTTGCAGTTTCAAAATCCAACTTACTGATGTTCCACCTACAGTAGAAACATACCCTGCAGTGCTCCTCCTGCTATCTTTATCACCTACCATATCTGAATAAACATATCCCTGTAGAACAATGTATGAACCTTCAAAACATAATGAATGAGTAGCAGTACCTCTCAAATACTTGAGAATCCACTTTACTTCCTCCCAATGTTCTTAACCTGGATTGTTCATATTCCTGCTCACAACTCCCACTGCATGTGAAATATCTAGTCTTGTGCAAACCATCGCATACATCAAACTGTCAACTGCTGATGAATAAGGGACCCTAGACATGTATTATATCTCCTCCTGTGTCTTGGGACACATTACCTTAGTTAATTTGAAATGGTTGGCCAAAGGTGTACTAACTAGTTTTGCATTCTCCATTCTAAACCTCTCCAACACCTTCTCTATGTACTCACCCTCAGACAATGTCAATTTGTGATTTTTCATGTCTCTTGTTATTCTCATACCAAGGATTTACTTTGCAGCACCCAAATCCTTCATCGCAAATGAATTATCTAATTTCTTCTTGATCACATTTATATCCTACATATTAGACCCTGAAACAAGCATGTCATCTACATACAATAGCAAGATAATATAGATTCCATTTTCTAGCCTTTTAAAATAAACATAGTGATCAGAATGACATCTATTATAACCTTGTTCTGTCATAAACCTGTCAAACTTCAAGCACCACTGCGTTGGATCTTTCTTTAGGCCATACAAGATCTTCTTCAACCTGCATACCAAATTCTCCTTCCCTTTGACCTCACACCCCCGTGGCTGGTGCATATAAATCTCTTCCTCCAAATCCCCATGGAGAAAAAATTGTTTTTACATCTATTTGTTCAAGATTTAAATCTTATACTACCACAAGACTTAAAATAGTCCTAATTGAATTCATTTTAAAAACATGAGAAAATGTTTCATCAAAATCTATACCTTTCTTTTGTGCAAACCCCTTTACAACAAGTCTAGCCTTGTAACACTTTTTGCCTCCATCTTCTTCCTTCAACCTGTAAACCCATTTATTCTATAATGATCTTTTTCCTATAGGAAATTGAACCAAATTTCAAGTCTGGTTATTTACCAGGGAATCCATTTCCTCTTTCATTCCTTACTCCCACTTCTTTTTGGTGTCTACCTGCATTGCCTCTTCATAACATTCTGGTTCACCATAATCAATCAACAATAAATAATACAATGAAGGAGAGTATTGTTCAGGGGGTCTACTTAACCTATTAGATATTATAACAACACTTGCATGAGTTTGAGGTACTTGCTTCTCCTGTTGTTGTACATTTTGATTTTCTGGTTCCTTTGGAATTTCTTTTTCAATGATCTCATCAAGAACTGTGTATTCTGGTTTTTATTTTTCTTGTATCTTTCCATGCAATTGATCTTTATACATGACCTTCTCATTGAATATGATATCTCTATTCCTAATGATTTTGTTATTTTCATAATCCCATAAGCGGTAACGAAAATCATTAACACCGTATCCAATAAAGGTACACTTCTTGGATTTTACCTCAAGCTTTTTTCTATTTTATTTATCAATATGGACAAATGCTTCACAACCGAAAGTCTTCAAAAAGGAATAGTTTACATTTTTACATGTCCAAGCCTCCTTTGGAATTCCACCATCCAAAGAGATTGAAGGTCCTATGTTTATTAATTAAACAACAATAACTACAACATCTACCCATAACTGTAAGGGAAAACTAGCATGCAATCTCATACTCATTGCATGCTCCATGATTGTCCTATTAATCCTTTCTGACACACTATTTTCTTGTGGTGTTCCTAGAACTATCTTCTCTCTACGAATCCCATGGTATGAATAGTAATCATCAAACTCCTTGCTGCAATATTCACCTCCATTGTCTAATCTGAGACACTTCAACCTTTTTCCTATCTCATTCTCAACCAAAGCTTTCCATTTCTTAAAAGTATCAAAAACATTAGATTTTTGTCGAATGCAATAAACCCAAGTTTTTATAGTTGCATCATCAATAAAAGTAACATAATAACAAGTGACACCAAGAGATGATACCTGATTTAGTCCCCATACATATGTATGCACAAGCTCTAACCTTTCTCTCTTCTTTTCTTTTCTGACTCTGAGAAATTTGACTCTCTTATGTTTTCCATAAACACAATGCTCATAGAAATCCAAATCAATTTGTTTAAGATCTGAAAAAAAAATTATTTTGTGAAGTATCTGCATCCCCTTCTCACTCATGTGTCCAAGCCTATGATGCCACAATGTTGTATCCACTCCTGTAGAAGCTAAATAGATAGAAGAGTCAATATTACCAGTACATAAATACAATGTACCTACCTTCTCTCCTTTTGTTATCACCAATGATCCTTTGGTGACCTTCCACACCTTATCTGTAAATATGGATATAAAAACTTCACTTGCCAACTGCCCTGTTGAAATTAGATTTTTACTTAGATCTGGAACATGTCTTACCTCTTTCAACAACCATTGGTTTCCATTGCTTTGCTTTATTTTTACTTTTCCCATTCCAAATATTTTGCATGGTGCATCATCTCCCAAATGAGCCTGTCCATAATCACCTTGAACATAATCTAGAAAATGTTTCCTATGGGGTGTGGCATGAAATGAATCCCCTGAATCTACTACCCAAGACTTATAAATATTATCTACAGAAATAATCAAATCATATTGTAACACATCACCTGTTCGGGGGGGGGGGGAGTGTGAGGTGTTGAAGTAAGCACATAGGTGCGTCCTTCATGTTGAATATTGTACTGATGGGATTCAACATGGTACACAGTTTATCGGTCTTGTTGGTATGGGAGACCCAATAAGAGGTCAACACAGTATAAAGGTGAAACATCGCAGACCATGGTGTCACAGAAGGGGCCAATGGAAAAAGTTATGGCACAACACTGGGCAATAGTGATGTGAGGTCCTCCCTTTTGTACCAAGCCAAGTTGATATGGATCTGGGTGGGGAGTGGTGGGAAGTTGCAGATGTTGGACTAAGTCTTGGGAGACTAGATTCTTTTGGCTTCCATTTTCCAAAATGAGACTAGCGAGTTCATGTTTAATTTGACAATTATACGTAAAGAGGGGAACGTTAGTGCGATCCGGTTCAGGCATAGTCATGCGAATGAGGGATGGGTCGGCTTTGGTGGGGTTGGTGAGAGAGATTAATTCTATTTGTTGTGGATACTCAGTGGGTGTGAACTCTGCAACCAAGGTCTGATGAGGGCATATATTTTTAATGGCTCAATAGTCGACAGAGTTATGGGAGTTGGTCTTGTGAAAATTACACCAAACTACATTTTTGTTCGCCGACGAGGAAGAAGGATAATATTGAGGATGAGAAGGAGATGGGTTTTCATCCTGGGTTCTATTTGGAATATATCATATGTGAGGGACTACCTTATGTTCTACGACCAAATCTCGTAAGAAATCCTTGTCCATAGAAGCATTGTCCAAACGATCTACCTCCCATCGGAGAGGTAACAAGAGACCGTAATTAAACTTAATTATTAATACCTCATTTGGCTCATTGATATGGAGCTGGATACACAACTTGAAGAAGACATCGATGTATCCTTGAACTGACTGAGTGGAAAGTTGGCATAGTTGCAACCACTTGGTGAGAAGATTCTGAAGATAGCCTAGAGGGTAGAAGCATTCCTGTAATGTGTGATAGAACACATCCCAAGAATCAATATGACCATTTTTTGAAGAAGGCACTGTACTAAGATCTACGATCAATTAAAATATTTCCAATTGTGTGTCCCATCAAGTTTGTGTTATTCCTTCGATTTGGAGGTTGGATATCTGCAATTTGGTGGATTCTTCCATCTCGGGGGAAGTCTTGAAGTATGTGGATAGGCTACGAATCCAGGAATCATCTGTCTCAAGATTCATTTGTCCGACAAACTTGGGTAACTGAAAATGGGTGTCCAAATGCATGGTTGTTGGAGTCTGCAGTTGTTGGAGTCGAATTAGTTCATGGAGAGCTAGCACCAATTCTTCAATGGGAGTTGATGTGGTTGCCCTGAACTGCCCACTGGATATTTCTCTTTGAGGCCACGTGGTGTGCAAGCATGGAAGAGACCCTGAGGAGGGCGTGAGATTAAACCTAATAAGGGCACATTGATGCACCAATGAAAAGGCACAAAAGAACCCTAAGTAGGGTGATTAGGACGCTCTCATCAAGAGAATGAGGAAAGAGTTGAAGTTTCCAAAAAAAAAAAAAAACATTTTGTGAATCTAGTGGATAAAGTTCGGTCTTATCCTTCTTCTCTGTGTGCGGAAACTTCCCCAAGTAAAATGCGATGATAACAATTTATCTAATTGGAGGGTGCACTCAGCAAGGCAGACTCAATTTAATAGAGGGTGAATCAATTTTGTGGAGGGAACTTTCAATACCAATGACTTCACTGAGAGAGAGAGATGTGCCTTCCTTTTGCCAATTTTCATTGCTCCCCAAAATGCCCCCCAAAAAACAAAATGAAGGGGATAATAGATGAGGGTGCATTGGTTTAACCAATGCGCATTGCCTTCACAAAAACACCCACGCAACACTCAAATCATGATCACAAGAGAGGGCAGACCAATTCCTATGGTGCGCATTGATCTCAAACACTCACACAATAGAAAATTATTACACACAGAAAAGTAGAGACACGAATATTCATAATAACTTCATGAAATGTATTAGAGAAAAATGTCCCCTTTTATAATGCAGGGTGACTACTTACAAAAGTGATTGTTTCTTTTATTTTTTGTGACTCTCTAT
>JZKD02S1728044.1:76089-102487 GCA_000966675.3 Picea glauca
TGTTTTCTATAGCAGAGAGAGAGAATTCACCATGCCGCCCAGAAGAGAAAGATAGTCACCTGACCTGGAAGACAAAGAGGTGCGAAGAAGAGGTAGGCCAGCAGGAAATCCAGAAATGGAGCGGCAAATGCGAGATCTCTGAGCAAGGCTTGAAGAGATGGAGACAACGCAGAGACGCGGAGTTGGCGCAGACGATCTTAGTGATTCCGAAGTAGAAGAGGAAGCTGGACATGAAGAAGAGGTCGCAGCAGAAGATGCATCAACCGAGCGGTTAATCAAAGCTATCCCCAGAATGGGTGCGAAGGCAAAGATGGACATTCCAGTCTACGAGGAAAGTCTAGATGTAGAAGAGCTGTTGGATTGGATCCGTGCTCTTGACACCTACTTCGATTATGAAGACATCGAAGAGGATAAAAAGGTTAAGCATGCTGTCATGCGTTTGAAAGGACATGTAGCATTGTGGTGGGACGAGCTACAAGCTGACAGACGCTGCAAAGGAAAGCAGAAGATCAAAAGCTGGGATCGAATGATCACGAAGATGAAAGAGAAGTTCATCCCAAGGGACTATCAAATCACACTGATCAGGTGAATGCAGAACCTGAGACAGAAGCTGATGATGGTGAAAGAGTACATCGAAGAGTTTTACAAGATCAATATCAGAGTAGGTCATTGGGAGAGTGATGATGAGAAAGTGGCTAGATATATGAATGGTCTGATATATGACATTTAGGATGAATTAAGCATGGTAACCATCTGAACTGTAGAGGATTCTTACCAGATGGCTCTGAAAGCCAAGGAGAAGTTGAGCCGCAAGAAAGGTCAGCGAGGACGAGGCAAAAGTCATCCCAGTGGCAAGGCAGTTGCCTAGGAGAAATATCAGAAGCCCAAGGAGGAATGGAAGAAACCTCAGGGTAAGATTGAAAGAGGTGGAACCTCACAGCAAGAAAAACAATATGCTGAGCAGAGAGGACAAAATAATGAACAGAAGGGAGATTATGTTGATGAAAATACTTTTCCTCGTACTAGAGGTTGAGGTAGAGGAAAAGGTGGAATTATCATATGTTTTACATGTGGAATGAATGGGCACAGGTCATTCGAGTGTCAAGAAAAGAAGAAGGACAGTGGAGAAGCTCACATCACTGAAGCTCAGAAGCGTGATGTTGAGATAAATGAAGATGCAGAAGGTGGAAGGTCGCTTGGAATGCATAAAGTCCTTTTGACACCTGAGAAGGAGGTGGAGGACACAACTCAGAGAAGCCGACTGTTCAGAACCGCATGCAAGACCAAGAACAGGAAATGCAAGGTCATTGTGGACAGTGGAAGCATAGACAATTGCGTTTTGACCGAGATGGTGGAAAAGCTGGAGCTGGAGACAACTGATCACCCAAGTCCATATAAGGTTTCATGGCTACATAAGGGACATCAGGTGAGTGTTACTAAACAATGTTTGGTTGAATTCAAGATAGGGGGATATAATGATAAAATTCTGTGTGATGTTATTCCCATGGACGTATGTCATTTATTACTAGGTAGACCATGTCAATATGACAGAAATGTTGTTCATGATGGGAGGATGAACACATACACTTTAGAGAAGGATGGGAGAACACACAGGTTGCTTTTGATAAAGGATAAGGAGGTGAAGCTGGAAGTAAGCAACAAAATACTTCTCATGACTGGGAAGGAACTTATCATAGAGATGGAGAAGAAAGAAGATCCACAATTCTTTGTGGTCAGGAAACCGAGGATTGTCCTAACTAGCACAAGAGTGGATGACTTGCTAGATGAGATTCAGGAACTGCTGGGAGAGTTTGCTGACATCATCGTGGATGAATTACCTCATTCGTTGCCACCGATGAGAAGTGTGAGTCACCATATCGATCTCATAACAATTCTTAGTCCGAAGAAATATGGAGGCTGGAGGATGTGTACAGACTCCAGGGCCATAAACAAAATAACCATCAGGTACAGATTTCCACTGCCGAGAATGGATGATCTGATGGATTGCCCTGAGTGGTGCAAATTATTTTTCAAAGATTGATCTGAAGAGCAGATATCACCAGATTTGCATGAGGGAAGGCGATGAATGGAAGACAATGTTCAAGACAAATGAAGGTTTGTACGAATGGCTAGTCATGCCATTTGGCTTGACGAATGCACCGAGTACATTCATGAGGCTGATGAATGAAGTCCTGAGGGAATTCATCGGGAAATTTGTAGTCATATACCTGTATGATATACTGGTCTTTAGTAAAACGAAGGTTGAACATTTGAGGCATTTAGCCATAGTGATGAGGAAACTACAGCAGGAGAAGTTGTTGATAAAAATGAAGAAGTCCTCATTTATGAAGACAGAGCTCATTTATTTGGGTTTTGTGATTTCGGTGAATGAGTTGAAAATGGATCCAAGTAAACTGGAAGTGATCAAGAATTGGCCATCACTGAGAAATGTATTTGAGGTGAGAATTTTCCATGGTTTGGCTAGTTTCTACCGAAAGTTCATCAGGAATTTTAGTGGAATTATCACAACAATGATGGACACAGTGAAGAAGCAGCATAAGACTTTTCATTGGACAGCCAAGGCTGAGAAAAGCTTCAATCTGTTGAAGAGAAAGATCACAGAGCAACCAGTGTTAGTGTTGCCATATTTTCAGAAGACATTTCAGGTGAAATTTGATGCCAGTGGGTATGCCATAGGAGCGGTCTTGAGTCAGGAAGACAGACCAGTGGCATATTTCAGCGAGAAGCTGGATGAAGCAAAGATGAAGTACTCCACGTATGAAAAAGAATTTTATGCTATCATACAAGCGCTGAAGAAGTGGAGGCATTACTTGATACCCAAGGAATTTGAATTGTACAGTGATAATCATGCATTACAGTTTGTGAGTCAACAGGAGAAGTTGAATCAGAAACATGCAAAATGGGTAGAGTACATGCAAAATTTTACATTTTTAACTAAACACATTTCAGGTACTGCTAACAAAGTGGTTGATGCTTTGAGCAGGAAATGTTTGTTACTGCAGGAGTTCCGAGTCAAAACATTGGGTTTTGAAAATCTTAAAGACATGTATGCAGGTGATGCAGATTTTGCAGAGGCATATGAGGCAGCGGAGAACCTAGTTCTCAGAGACAGAAGACCATGGATAAATTATATGATCTGGAGGGATTTTTGTTCAGAGGCAATCAACTGTGTATTCCGAATTCCTCCATGAGGGAGAATCTGCTAAAAGAAAAACACAGTGGTGGATTGGCAGGACATTTCGGCCATGACAAAACGTTCGTGAAGATGAGTGAATCATATTTTTGGCCAGGCATGCGAACAGATGTCAAGCGATTTGTTGATAGATGCAGGATTTGTCATTATTCGAAGGGGAGAAAGCATAATGTAGGTCTTTATCAGCCATTTCCCATACTAGAGAGACCATGGGAGGCAATTAACATGGATTTCATATTGGGTTTGCCAAGGACGCAGAGAGGTGTTAATTCCATCTTTGTAGTGGTGGACAGGTTTTCGAAGATGTCACATTTTATTCCATGCCAGAAGACCAGCGATGCGTCTCACATCGCGAACTTGTTTTTCAAAGAAGTTGTTAGACTTCATGGATTGCCGAGAAGCATAGTCTCGGACAGAGATACGAAGTTCATAGGTCATTTTCGGAGGACGCTATGGAAGAAGCTAGGAACTAACTTGGCCTTTAATTCAGCTTATCATCCACAGATAGACGGATAGATGGAATTTGTGAACAGAAGTCTGGGAGACTTGCTGAGGAGCTTGGTGACAGAACACCATAGCAGCTGGGACAACATATTGATACAGGCAGAGTTTGCATACAATGATTCTGTGAATCGGAGTAAAGGAAAAATTCCATTCCAGATTGTGTATGGGACACAACCGAGAGGAGTTTCTGAACTCAGGGAGTCAGAACAGACTGCGACTAGCAGTGCTAGTGCTGAAGAGTTCACTTAAGCGATGAAAGAACTTCACAGCAAGGTGAAGCAGCGACTGATAAACTCAAATCAGGAGTACAAGCGCAAAGCAGATCAGCATCGAAGACAACTTCAATTCGAGTTTGGTGATCTAGTTCTGGCACATCTGAGGAAGGAAAGGTTCCCAAGGGGAACATACAATAAGTTAAAGATGAAAAAAATTGGGCCATGCAGAGTCCTGAGGAAGTTCGGGGAGAATGCTTATGAGATTGAGTTGCCAGATGGCATCGGGATATCTCTGATATTCAATATTTCGGATTTATACCCATACAAGGCTGGAGAAGTAGAGGCTGGAACTGAGGAACCAATGATCCAGTGGCGGAAACAACTACCAGTTGTAGAGAAACCGCAGATGGAGTGCATACTGGACAAGAGAGTGGGAAAAAAGACCAGGAGAAAAGAATACTTCGAGTATCTGGTCAAGTGGAAGAATCACCCAGTGGAGGATGCCAGCTGGGAGACCGAAGCAATGATACAAAAGCAAGGGCAGACCGTGCAGGAGCTCATGGATAGGAGCCCACAAAATTTTTCAAGCGAGGGAATATGATGCAGGAGCATCGCCCACGTCAAGTGAGCCAGCACGAAAGAGGAAGACAGCTGGACAGTGCCAGCACAAATTTTGAAACACCTTGATATTTTTACGCCAAACATTAATGTGTAGAGTTAATGAAGTGCACCTTGTATATTGTAATGGACCTTGAGCGGATAAGCTCACGTGCTTAGGTAGATGAGGCATTTAATAGATTTAATGAAAAGTAGATAGGAATTTAATTCTAGATTTGATAGCTTTAGAGCTCGAGAGGGAAATGATATATAGACACCCTCCTTTCTACATTGTATTATCATTGAGAGAAGTCTGAAGAGGAGAGCATGCAAAGAACTGTATGAAGAACAACCATGTACAGATATTGAATTAATAGAAAGAGCTTTGATTCAATTCCATGGTGTGTGTTATTCTCTGTGTATTTATGATGTTATGCTCATGAATGTTTGTTTTTTGTAATACACTTTCTTTTATATGTTGTGTATGTGGCTTCATGGTCGAATAGAAGTCTGAGAAGGAACGTGAATGAGTAACAATTGTTTCTCTAATTGAGCCAAGAGATTCCTGCAAGGAGTGCAGTCGAATTGTCTGCAAGGAGTGTATTGACAGAAGGGCTCAATTAAAGTTAGATTTTGTTCTCATTCATCTCAGAAGTGTAGATTGGGCACCAGAGCCATGCAAGGCATGTGCAGGCTAAACAAAGACTCAGAGTTGCGATTATGAGCCAAGGGATTGAAGGATTTCTGCTGCAGGAGTGCGCAGGATCAAAGACTTCAACACTTAATCGTGTCTGAAGATTCGCTGCAAGCAGTGCGTGCAAGGAGTCTCCGGAAGGCACTCAAAAGCTGAGAGAAAAGCTCAAGAAGGATAGACCTTCGAGTTCTTCGAAGGATGGGATAAAAAAACTTGTTCCTTGAAGGTTGCAAGGGACGTCGTAGGGTTGCACGCAGGGTGACGAGTTTTGTGAAAGAACAACTCGTCATTTCGGGGATTTGAACGAGAAAGAAACGGATGGATGAATTTCTCCAAGGATATTTTGCGAAGCTCCAAGGGCCACTGGATTTTGCGGAGGTGTAAGAAGGATACAGTGCAAGAGCAGAAGATTTGGTCACAGGAATCGCGATAGAGCGATAGACGAAATTCGGACGGTGACGTAAGCAGTGTGGGCCACAGGCGATAGTGGAAGACATGTGGTGGAATCGGAGTCTTGCGAGCTCGGGACTCGTAAGTTGGAAGTTCGAGGATTGGGAGGCTCAAGTCTCGAGAACGCGAGGTAGCGACATCCCGATAGGAGAATATTGGCGTTTCAGGTCAGCGGGGCTCGGGAGCCAAAGAGTCAAGTGTTTGGACTCGTGAGCAGCGAAGTTGCGACATAGCGAGGCTGTGATGGAACAAAGTCCCGATAGACAAAAGGAAGGTCAGCATTGACCGAGGCATCAGATCTCAGGGACCTGAGGGAGTAGCGCTTGACTATTAGACTCGCGAAGTCATGAGCACCAATCCTCTGAAAGGAAGAAGAGAGGGTCGAAGCCGAAGAAACCTGTGGCTTGCAGATTTCCTGAAAGGGAGATAGAAGGACCGTTGAGTTCTTCGGGCTGAGAAGAAAGAAGGTCCTGAGGGGTGAGCGGTCGTGCTCCAAGGAGTGCGGTTGCCATCAGTGTGGTATTAGAGCGGGATTGACTCTTTTTTTTCTATAGCAAAGAGAGAGAATTCACCATGCCGCCCATAAGAGAAAGACAGTCACCTGACTCGGAAGACAGAGAGGTGCGAAGAAGAGGTAGGCCAGCAGGAAATTCAGAAATGGAGCGGCAAATGCGAGATCTCCGAGCAAGGCTTAAAGATATGGAGACAGCACAGAGATGCAGAGTTGGCGCAGGGGATCTTAGTGATTCCGAAGTAGAAGAGGAAGTTGGACATGAAGAAGAGGTCGTAGCAGAAGATGCATCAACCGAGCGGTTAATCAAAGCTATCGCCAAAATGGGTGCGAAGGAGAAGATGGACATTCCAGTCTACGAGGGAAGTCTGGATGCAGAAGAGTTGTTGGATTGGATCCGTGCTCTTGATACCTACTTCGATTATGAATACATCGAAGAGAATAAAAAGGTTAAGCATGTTGTCACGTGTTTGAAAGGACATGTAGCATTGTGGTGGGACGAGCTACAAGCTGATAGACGCTGCAAAGGAAAGTAGAAGATCAAAAGCTGGGATCGAATGATCGCGAAGATGAAAGCAAAGTTCATCCCGAGGGACTATCAAATCACACTGTTCAGGCGAATGCAGAACCTGAGACAGAAGCTGATGACGGTGAAAGAGTACACCGAAGAGTTTTACAAGCTCAATATCAGAGCAGGTCATCAGGAGAGTGATGATGAGAAAGTGGCTAGATATCTGAATGGTCTAAGATATGAAATTCAGGATGAATTAAGCATGGTAACCATCCGAACTGTAGAGGATGCTTACCAGATGGCTCTGAAATCTGAGGAGAAGCTGAGCCACAAGCAAGGTCAGCGAGGGCGAGGTAGGAGTCAGCCCAGAGGCAAGGCAGTTACCAACAAGAAATATCAGAAGCCCAAGGAGGAATGGAAGAAACCTCAGGGTAAGATTGAAAGAGGCAGAACCTCACAGTGAGGACAACAATATGCTGAACAGAGAGGACAACATAATGAACAGAAGGGAGATTATGCTGATGCGAATACTTTTCCTCGTACTAGAGGTTGAGGTAGAGGAAGAGGTGGAATTATCACATGTTTTACATGTGGAATGAACTGGCACAGGTCATTCGAGTGTCCAGAAAAGAAGAAGGACAGCGGAGAAGCTCACATCACTGAAGCTCAGAAGCATGATGTTGATATAAATGAAGATGCAGAAGGTGGAAGGTCGCTTGGAATGCATAAAGTCCTTTTGACACCTGAGAAGGAGGTGAAGGACACAACTCAGAGAAGTCAACTGTTCAGAACTGCATGCAATACCAAGAACAGGAAATGCAAGGTCATTGTGGATAGCGGAAGCACAGACAATCTCGTTTCGACCGAGATGGTGGAAAAGCTGGAGCTGGAGACAACCGATCACCCGAGTCCATATAAGGTTTCATGGCTACAGAAGGGACATCAGGTGAGTGTTACTAAACAATGTTTGGTTGAATTCAATATAGGGGGATATAATGATAAAATTTTGTGTGATGTTATTCCCATGGACTTATGTCATTTATTACTAGGTAGACCATGGCAATATGACAAAAATGTTGTTCATGATGGGAGGATGAACACATACACTTTAGAGAAGGATGGGAGAACACACAGGTTGCTTCCAATAAAGGATAAGGAGGTGAAGCTGGAAGTAAGCAACAAAATACTTCTCATGAGTGGGAAGGAACTTCTCAGAAAGATGGAGAAGAAAGAAGATCCACAATTCTTTGTGGTCAGGAAACCAAGGATTGTCGTGACTAGCACAAGAGTGGATGACTTGCCAGATGAGATTCAGGAACTGTTGGGAGAGTTTGATGACATCATCGTGGACGAATTACCTCATTCGTTGCCACCGATGAGAAGTGTGAGTCAACATATCAATCTCATACCAGGAGTGAGTTTTCCGAACAAAGTTGCGTACAGGTTGATGCCACAGGAAAATGATGAGGTTAAGAACCAGGTCCAGTATTTGTTGGACAAAGGATTAGTCAGGGAAATCCTGAGTCTCTGTGTTGTTCCAATAGTGCTTAGTCCGAAGAAAGATGGAGGCTGGAGGATGTGTACAGACTCCAGGGCCATAAACAAAATAACCATCAGGTACAGATTTCCACTGCTGAGAATGGATGATCTGATGGATTGCCTGAGTGGGGAAAATTATTTTTCAAAGATTGATCTGAAGAGCGGATATCACCAGATTCGCATGAGGGAAGGCGATGAATGGAAGACAACGTTCAATACAAATGAAGGTTTGTACGAATGTCTAGTCATGTCGTTTGGCTTGACGAATGTGCCGAGTACATTCATGAGGCTGATGAATGAAGTCCTGAGGGAATTCATCGAGAAATTTTTAGTCGGATACCTGGATGATATACTGGTCTTTAGTAAAATGAAGGCTGAACATTTGAGGCATTTAGCCATAGTGATGAGGAAACTATAGCAGGAGAAGCTGTTGATAAACATGAAGAAGTCCTCATTCATTTATTTGGGTTTTGTGATTTCGGTGAATGAGTTGAAAATGGATCCAAGTAAAGTGGAAGTGATCAAGAATTGGCCGTCACCGAGAAATGTATTCGAGGTGAGAAGTTTCCATGGTTTGGCTAGTTTCTACCGAATGTTCATTAGGAATTTCAGTGGAATTAGCGCAGCAATGATGGACACAGTGAAGAAGAAGCATAAGACTTTTCATTGGACAACCGAGGCTAAGAAAAGCTTCAATCTATTGAAGCAAAAGATCACCGAGCAACCAGTGTTAGTGTTGCCAGATTTTCAGAAGACATTTCAGGTGAAATGTGATGCTGGTGGGTATGCCATAGGAATGGTCTTGAGTCAGGAAGATAGACCAGTGGCATATTTCAGCGAGAAGCTGGATGAAGCAAAGCTGAAGTACTCCACGTATGAAAAAGAATTTTATGCTATCATACAAGCGCTGAAGAAGTGGAGGCATTACTTGATACCCAAGGAATTTGTATTGTACAGTGATAATCATGCATTGCAGTTTGTGAGTCAATAGGAGAAGTTGAATCAGAAACATGCAAAATGGGTAGAGTACATGCAAAATTTTAAATTTGTAATTAAACACATTTCAGGTACTGCTAAAAAAGTGGTTGATGCTTTGAGCAGGAAATGTTTGTTACTGCAGGAGTTCCGAGTCAAAACATTGGGTTTTGAAAATCTTAAAGACATGTATGCAGGTGATGTAGATTTTGCAGAGGCATATGAGGCAGCAGAGAACCCATTTCTCAGAGACAGAAGCCCATGGATAAATTATATGACCTAGGAGGGATTGTTGTTCAGAGGCAATCAACTGTGTATTCTGAATTGCTCCATGAGGGAGAATCTGCTAAAAGAAAAACACAGTGGTGGATTGGCAGGACATTTCAGCCATGACAAAATGTTCGCGAAGCTGAGCGAATCGTATTTTTGGCCAGGCATGAAAACAGATGTCAAGCGATTTGTTGACAGATGCAGGATTTGTCAGCATTTGAAGGGGAGAAAGCAAAATGAGGGTCTTTATCAGCCATTGCCCATACCAGAGAGACCATGGGAGGCAATTAGCATGGATTTCGTATTGGGTTTGCCAAGGACGCAGAGAGGTGTTGATTCCATCTTTGTAGTGGTGGATAGGTTTTCGAAGATGGCACATTTAATTCCATGCCAGAAGACCAATGATGCGACTCACATCGCGAACTTGTTTTTCAAAGAAGTTGTTAGACTTCATGGATTGCCGAGAAGCATAGTCTCGGATAGAGATACGAAGTTCATAGGTCATTTTTGGAGGACGCTATGGAAGAATATAGGAACTAACTTGGCGTTTAGTTCAGCTTATCATCCATAGACAGACGGGCAGACAGAAGTTGTGAACAAAAGTCTGGGAGACTTGCTGAGGAGCTTGGTGACAAAACACCATAGCAGCTGGGACAACATATTTCCATAGGCAGAGTTTGCATACAATGATTCTATGAATCAGAGTACAGGCAAAAGTCCATTCCATATTGTGTATGGGACACAACCGAGAGGAGTTTCTGAACTCAGGGAGTCAGAACAAACTGCGACTAGCAGTGCTAGTGCTAAAGAGTTCGCTGAAGCGATGAAAGAACTTCACAGCCAAGTGAAGCAGCGACTGATAAACTCAAATCAGGAGTACAAGCACAGAGCAGATCAGCATCAGAGACAACTTCAATTCAAGGTTGGTGATCTAGTTCTGGCACATCTGAGGAAGGAAAGGTTCCCAAGGGGAACATACAATAAGTTAAAGATGAAAAAAATTGGGCCATGCAGAGTCCTGAGGAAGTTCGGGGAGAATGCTTATGAGATTGAGTTGTCGGATGGCATCAGGATATCTCTGATATTCAATATTTTGGATTTATACCCATACAAGGCTGGAGAAGAAGAGGATGGAACTGAGGAACCAATGATCTAGTGGCGGAAACAACTACCAGTTGTAGAGAAACCGCAGATGGAGTGCATACTGGACAAGAGAGTGGGCAAAAAGACCAGGAGAAAAGAATACTTCGAGTATCTGGTCAAGTGGAAGAATCACCCAGTGGAGGATGCTAGATGGGAGACCGAAGCAATGATACAGAAGCATGGGTAGACCGTGCAGGAGCTCATGGATGGGAGCCCATGAAAATTTTCAAGCGAGGGAGTATGATGCAGGAGCATCGCCCACGTCAAGCGAGCCAGCACAAAAGCGGAAGACAGCTGGACAATGCCAGCACAAATTTTGAAACACCTTGATATTGTTACGCCAAACATTATTGTGTAGAGTTAATGAAGCGCACCTTGTATATTGTAATGGACCTTGAGCGGATAAGCTCACGTCCTTAGGTAGATGAGGCATTTAATAGATTTAATGAAAAGTAGATAGGAATTTAATTCTAGATTTGATAGCTTTAGAGCTCGAGAGGGAAACGGGATATAGACACCCTCCTTTGTACATTGTATTATCATTGAGAGCATTCTGAAGAGGAGAGCATGAAGAGAACTGTATGAAGAACACCCATGTACAGATATTGAATTAATAGAAAGCTCTTTGATTCAATTCCATGGTTTGTGTTATTCTCTGTGTATTTATGATGTTATGCTCATGAATGTTTGTTTTTTGTAATACACGTTCTTTTATATGCTGTGTATGTGGCTTCATGGTCGAATAGAAGTCTGAGAAGGAACGTGAATGAGTAACAATTGTTTCTCTAATTGAGCCAAGAGATTCCTGGAAGGAGTGTAGTCGAATTGTCCGCAAGGAGTGCATTGACAGAAGGGCTCAATTAAAGTTAGCTTTTTTTCTCATTCATCTTAGAAGTACAGATTGGGAACCAGAGCCATGCAAAGCATGCGCAGTCGTGCTCCAAGGAGTGTGGTTGCCATCAGTGTGGTATTAGAGTGGGATTGACTCTTTGTTTTCAATAGCAAAGAGAGAGAATTCACCATGCCACCCAGAAGAGAAAGACAGTCACCTAACCCGGAAGACAAAGAGGTGCGAAGAAGAGGTAGGCCAGCAGGAAATCCAGAAATGGAGCGGCAAATGCGAGATCTCCGAGCAAGGCTTGAAGAGATGGAGACAACGCAAAGATGCAGAGTTGGCGCAGGGGATCTTAGTGATTCCGAAGTAGAAGAGGAAGATGGACATGAAGAAGAAGTCACAGCAGAAGATGCATCAACCGAGTGGTTAATCAAACCTATCGCCAGAATGGGTGCAAAGGCGAATATGGACATTCCAGTCTATGAGGGAAGTCTAGATGTAGAAGAGCTATTGGATTGGATCCGTGCTCTTGACACCTACTTCGATTATGAAGACATTGAAGAGGATAAAAAGGTTAAGCATGTTGTCACGCATTTGAAAGGACATGCAGCATTGTGGTGGGACGAGCTACAAGCTGACAGACGTTGCAAAGGAAAGCAGAAGATCAAAAGATGGGATCGAATGATCACGAAGATGAAAGCGAAGTTCATCCCGAGGGACTATCAAATCACACTGGTCAGGAAAATGCAGAACCTGAGACAGAAGCTGATGACGGTGAAAGAGTACACCGAAGAGTTTTACAAGCTCAATATCAAAGCAGGTCATCATGAGAGCGATGATGAGAAAGTGGCTAGATATCTGAATGGTCTAAGATATGACATTCAGGATGAATTAAGCATGGTAACCATCCGAACTGTAGAGGATGCTTACCATATGGTTCTGAAAGCTGAGGAGAAGTTGATCCACAAGAAAGGTCAGTGAGGGTGAGGCAGGAGTCAGCCCAGAGGCAAGGCAGTTGCCTAGGAGAAATATCAAAAGCCTAAGGAGGAATGGAAGAAACCTCAGGGTAAGATTGAAAGAGGCGGAACCTCACAGTGAGGACAACAATATACTCAGCAGAGAGGACAACATAATGAATAGAAGGGTGATTATGCTGATGCGAATAATTTTCCTCGTACTAGAGGGCTAGGTAGAGGAAGAGATGGAATTATCACATGTTTTACATGTGTAAAGAATGGGCACAGGTCATTTGAGTGTCCAGAAAAGAAGAAGGATAGCGGAGAAGCTCACATCACTGAAGCTCAGAAGCGTGATGTTGAGATAAATGAAGATGCAAAAGGCGGAAGGTCGCTTGGAATGCATAAAGTCCTTTTGACACCCGAGAAGGAGGTGGAGGACACAACTCAGAGAAGCCAACTGTTCAGAACCGCATGCAAGACCAAGAACAAGAAATGTAAGGTCACTGTGAACAGCGGAAGCACAGACAATCTCGTTTCGACCGATATGGTGGAAAAGCTAGAGCTGGAGACAACTGATCACCCGAGTCCATATAAGGTTTCATGGCTACAGAAGGGACATCAGGTGAGTGTTACTAAACAATGTTTGGTTGAATTCAAGATAGGGGGATATAATGATAAAATTATGTGTGATGTTATTCCCATGGACGTATGTCATTTATTGCTGGGTAGATCATGGCAATATGACATAAATGTTGTTAATGATGGGAGGATGAACACATACACTTTAGAGAAGTATGGGAGAACACATAGGTTGCTTCCGATAAAGGATAAGGAGGTGAAGCCGGAAGTAAGCAACAAAATACTTCTCATGAGTGGGAAGGAACTTCTCACAGAGATGGAGAAGAAAGAAGATCCACAATTCTTTGTGGTCAGGAAACCGAGGATTGTCCTGACTAGCACAAGAGTGGATGACTTGCCAGATGAGATTCAAGAACTGCTGGGAGAGTTCGCTGACATCATCGTGGATGAATTACCTCATTCATTGCCACCGATGAGAAGTGTGAGTCACCATATCGATCTCATACCGGGAGCGAGTTTGACGAACAAAGCTGCGTATAGGTTGACGCCACAGGAAAATGAGGAGGTTAAGAACTAGGTCCAGGATTTGTTGGACAAAGGATTAGTCAGGGAAAGCCTGATTCCGTGTGCTGTTCCAACAGTGCTTAGTCCAAAGAAAGATGGAGGCTAGAGGATGTGTACAGACTCCAGGGCCATAAACAAAATAACCATCAGGTACATATTTCCACTGTCGAGAATGGATGATATGATGGATTGCCTGAGTGGGGAAAATTATTTTTCAAAGATTTATCTGAAGAGCGGATATCACCAGATTCTCATGAGGGAAGGCGATGAATGGAAGACAATGTTCAAGACAAATGAAGTTTTGTACGAATGTCTAGTCATGCCGTTTGGCTTGATGAATGCACCGAGTACATTCATGAGGATGATGAATGAAGTCCTGAGGGAATTCATCAGGAAATTTGTAGTCGTATACCTAGATGATATACTGTTCTTTAGTAAAATGAAGGCTAAACATTTGAGGCATTTAGCCATAGTGATGAGGAAACTACAGCAGGAGAAGTTTTTGATAAACATGAAGAAGTCTTCATTTATGAAGACAGAGCTCATTTATTTGGGTTTTGTGATTTCGGCGAATGAGTTGAAAATGGATACAAGTAAAGTGGAAGTGATCAAGAATTGGCCATCACTGAGAAATGTATTCTAGGTGAGAAGTTTCCATGGTTTGGCTAGTTTCTACTGAAAGTTCATCAGGAATTTCAGTGGAATTAGTGCAGCAATGATGGACACAGTGAAGAAGAGGCATAAGACTTTTCATTGGACAGCCGAGGCTGGGAAAAGATTCAATATGTTGAAGCGAAAGATCACAGAGAAACCAGTGTTAGTGTTTCCATATTTTCAGAATACATTTCAGGTGAAATGTGATGCCAGTGGGTATGCCATAGGAGCGGTCTTGAGTCAGGAAGACAGACCAGTGGCATATTTCAGCGAGAAGCTAGATGAAGCAAAGCTGAAGTACTCCACGTATGACAAAGAGTTTTATGCTATCATACAAGCACTGAAGAAGTGGAGGCATTACTTGATACCCAAGGAATTTGTATTGTACAGTGATAATCATGCATTGCAGTTTGTGAGTCAACAGGAGAAGTTGAATAAGAAACATGCAAAATGGGTAGAGTACATGCATAATTTTACATTTGTAATTAAACACATTTCAGGTACTGCTAACAAAGTGGCTGATGCTTTGAGCAGGAAATGTTTGTTACTGCAGGAGTTCCGAGTCAAAACATTGGGTTTTGAAAATCTTAAAGACATGTATGCAGGGGATGCAGATTTTGCAGATGCATATGAGGCAGTGGAGAACCCAGTTCTCAGAGACAGAAGCCCATGGATAAATTATATGATCCAGGAGGGATTTCTATTCAGAGGCAATCAACTGTGTATTTCGAATTGCTCCATGAGGGAGAATCTGCTAAAAGAAAAACACAGTGGTGGATTGGCAGGACATTTCGGCCATGACAAAATGTTCGCGAAGCTGAGTGAATCATATTTTTGGCCAGGCATGCGAACAGATGTCAAGCGATTTGTTGGCAGATGCAGGATTTGTCAGCATTCGAAGGGGAGAAAGCAAAATGCAGGTCTTTATCATCCATTTCCCATACCAGAGACACCATGGGAGGCAATTAGCATGGATTTCGTATTGGGTTTGCCAAGGATGCAGAGAGGTGTTGATTCCATATTTGTAGTGGTGGACAGGTTTTTGAAGATGACACATTTTATTCTATGCCAGAAGACCAGTGATGCGACTCACATCGCAAACTTGTTTTTCAAAGAAGTTGTTAGACTTCATGGATTGCCGAGAAGCATAGTCTCGGACAGAGATACAAAGTTCATAGGTCATTTTTGGAGGATGCTATGGAAGAATCTAGGAACTAACTTGGTGTTTAGTTCATCTTATCATCCATAGACAGACAGACGGACGGAAGTTGTGAACAGAAGTCTGGGATACTTGCTAAGGAGCTTGGTGAGAGAACACCATAGTAGCTGGGACAACATATTGCCACATGTAGAGTTTTCATATAATGATTCTGTGAATCGAAGTACAGGAAAAAGTCCATTCCATATTGTGTACGGGACACAACCGAGAGGATTTTCTGAACTCAGGGAGTCAGAATAGACTGCGACTAGCAGTGCTAGTGCTGAAGAGTTCGCTAAAGCGATGAAATAAATTCACAGCAAGGTGAAGAAGCGACTGATAAACTCAAATCAAGAGTACAAGCACAGAGTAGATCAGCATTGGATACAACTTCAATTTGAGGTTGGTGATCTAGTTCTGGCACATCTGAGGAAGGAAAGGTTCCCAAGGGGAACATACAATAAGTTAAAGATGAAAAAAATTGGTCCATGCAGAGTCCTGAGGAAGTTCGGGGAGAATGCTTATGAGATTGAGTTGCCAAATGGCATCGAGATATCTCTGATATTCAATATTTTGGATTTATATCCATAAAAGGCTGGAGAAGCAGAGGATGGAACTGAGGAACCAATGATCTAGTGGCAGAAACAACTACCAGTTGCAGAGAAACCGCAGATGGAGTGCATATTGGACAAGAGAGTGGGCAAAAAGACCAGGAGAAAAGAATACTTCGAGTATCTGGTCAAGTGGAAGAATCACCCAGTGGAGGATGCCAGCTGGGAGACCGAAGCAATGATACAAAAGCATGGGCAGACCGTGCAGGAGCTCACTGACAGGAGCCCATGAAATTTTTCAAGCGAGGGAGTATGATGCAGGAGCATCACCCACGTCAAGCGAGCCATCACGAAAGTGGAAGACAGCTGGACAGTGCCAGCACAAATTTTGAAACACCTTGATATTGTTACACCAAACATTAATGTGTAGAGTTAATGAAGGGCACCTTGTATATTGTAATGGACCTTGAGTGGATAAGCTCACGTCCTTAGGTAGATGAGGCATTTAATAGATTTAATGAAAAGTAGATAGGAATTTAATTCTAGATTTGATAGCTTTAGAGCTCGAGAGGGAAACAGGATATAGACACCCTCCTTTGTACATTGTATTATCATTGAGAGCATTCTGAAGAGGAGAGCATGCAGAGAACTGTATGAAGAACACCCATGTACAGATATTGAATTAATAGAAAGAGCTTTGATTCAATTCCATGGTTTGTGTTATTCTCTGTGTATTTATGATGTTATGCTCATGAATGTTTGTTTTCTATAATACACTTTCTTTTATATTCTGTGTATGTGGCTTCATGGTCGAATAGAAGTCTGAGAAGGAACGTGATTGAGTAGTAATTGTTTCTCTAATTGAGCCAAGAGATTCCTGCAAGGAGTGCAGTCGAATTGTCCGCAAGGAGTGCGTTGACAGAAGGGCTCAATTAAAGTTAGCTTCTGTTCTCATTCATCTCAGAAGTACAGATTGGGAACCAAAGTCATGCAAGGCATGCGTAGGCTAAATGAAGACACAGAGTTGCGATTCTGAGCCAAGGGATTGAATGATTTCTGCTGCAGGAATGCGCAGGATCGAAGACTTCAACACTTAACCGTGTCTGAAGATTTTCCGCAAAGAGTGCATGCAAGGAGTCTCCAGAAGGGACTCGAAAGATGAGAGAAAATCTCAGGAAGGATAGACCTTTGAGTTTGTTGAAGGACGGGATAAACAAACTTGTGCCTTGAAGGTTACAAGGGACGTCGCAGGGTTGCACGCAGGGTGACGAGTTTTGTGAAAGAACATCTCATCATTTCAGGGATTTGAACGAGAAAGAAATGGACGGACGAATTATCCAAGGAGATTTCACGAAGCTCCAAGGGCCACTGGATCTTGCGGAGGTGTAAGAAGGATACAGTGCAGGAGCAGAAGATTTGGTCACAGGAATCAAGATAGAGCGAGAGACGAAATTTCGACGGTGACCTAAGCAGTGTGGGCCACAGGCAATAGTGGAAGACATGTGGTGGAATCAGAGTCTTGTGAGCTCAGGACTCGTAAGTTTGAAGTTTGAGGATTGGGAGGCTCAAGTAGCGAGGACGCGAGGTAGCGACATCCCAATAGGAGAATATCGACATTTTGGGTCAGCGGGGCTCGGGAGCCGAAGAGTCAAGTGTTTGGACTCGCGAACAATGAAGTTGCGACATAGCGAGGCTGCGACGGAACGAAGTCCCGATAGACGGAAGGAAGTTCAGTGTTGACTGAGGCATCGGATCTCGGGGACCTGAGGGAGTAGCGCTTGACTATTAGACTCGCGAAGTCGCGAGAGCCAATCCTCCGAAAAGAAGAAGAGAGGGTCGAAGCCGAAGAAACCTGTGGGTTGAAGATTTCCTGAAAGGGAGATAGAAGGATCGTTGATTTCTTCGGGCCGAGAAAAAAGAAGGTCCTGAGGGGTGAGCAGTCATGCTTTGAGGAGTGCGGTTGCCGTCATCCTCAAATTCCAACAGTTATCCTCTTGCCTCACACTTATTCAACAGTGCTCATAAAAGCAAGGAAAATCCGTCTCAATGGGATCCTCTTGCCTCACACTCAATCCATAGTGTTCATAACAACAAGGAGAGCTCAAAATCTTTCCCAGCATACTTGGCAGTGTCCTACCTCCTTGCATATGCTATATATCAATTTTCCCCAGGTCTTTTTCTCTCCCTTGGGGGGATTTTCGAAGCTTTCTAAACCCCTAATTTTTCAAGGGCTGCCAATGGCCAAATATCTGATTTTCCACTTGTAATAATCAGCCCAGAGGTAGTTCCAACTTGTTCCCCACTCATGGAGTCATGGTCAACTAATTTTAACATGGTTGTTCCATTTGTCCTCCTGCAATTAATATAAATCTTCTATTTTTATACAAGTGTCATAGTCAAATAGTTAGTTGAGTCCCAATCAGAACTCTACCCAATAGTCATAATAATTAATTACAAATATCAAATTCGAAATTCGAAATTGCCATAAATGGAAAAAAATTTCCAAATTCGAATTTACTAAAAACATAATTAAATTTCCAACAAATTTAAATTTCAAAAATATTTTATTTTTGGGGATATCACAGACCACATTCCTCAACATTCTCAGGAAGTCAGTTCATAGTGTCCACATATTCATCCAAAAAACAAAAAGACACTACTCTGTTAGCCGATTCCTCTCATGAGCCAACATGGCCAAATATATTTGACAAATACAAATAGATGAAGCAGAGGAATGCACTCTTAAATAGAAACACATATTCCCAGTTTTGGAAACATACTTCTACTACCCAACATAGACTACTGACAACATTTGACACAGATAAGGGAAGAATTAAAATGGCATTCCTACAAGAACAAGTTCCTCATCCCAATACAACAACTGACTACAATAAAACTTTTTTTTCAGTTTGATGTGAAGGAGGTCCATCTAATGGACCAAATGGACATGCACAGGAAAAAAAGGGAGATGTTATTCTCCACTCTAACAAACACCTCATTGACTGCTTTGAAATTGCAGGTATCGCTGAATAACATACAATCCCAATTGAAGCTGGAGAATATATCATCTTTGGCCAAGGACAATAAGATCAAATCCTTAGAAGAGCTAGTGCTAAAGATTGGATATGACCCATCGAATGTCAAAGAAGCTGAAGAATTTTTGAAGAAAAATGTTGATATAACATCCTTCAGAAAGAAATTCTAGCTTCCAGCCACTAGGGATTCACAAGAAAAGGAGATGGCTGAAAGTGAAGGCCAGAAAGAGGAGATGCTAAAGATGATCATGGAGTGGATTGCACAGATAAGAGATATGAAGGTAGAGTTGGACAAATTGATCAAAGATAAAGAATAGAGTATGCAGATGGTCGTTACTCCATTGGAGGGAGTCCCTTTGTTAGGAGTTAGTACAACAACATGAGCTACAACAATAGAAATTCCATCAGCTATCCTAGTGAAAGTTCCATATGCTTCTAAGAAGATGGTGAATTCTATGGAAGACATGTCCCTTCAAGGGGAGGAAATCAGAAAGTTGCAAGAAGAGGTAAAAATCCTCCAAGACCCAAAGTCCATGTTCCGGTCCATCTATAATGAAGAAATGCATAAATCTCAGAGACTCAATACTCAACAACTACAACAGTTGCAGAAGGAGAATGTCATGGCAAAGATATTATCTGAGGCCAAGGAAAACATATAGATGGATATAAACAAGTCTATGGAAGAAATATGGCCATTCATACAAATTATCTTTAAACAACATGAACTGGTACAAAAGGCTAGAGAAGCAATTGAAAGGATAAGAGATGAACTAGGAGAAATACCTACAGAGGCCACCGAGCTCATCAGGTTCCTAAACTCTAAGAACAAGTAGGATTTGGAAGCAATGGAGATTGAAGATAGGACAAATACCATCCTTGAGGTCAATAAGGTCTTGAAAAAAAAATGATTGATGCTGCAACTAGAGGAGAAAGATGAGGTGATGCACATTGGAGTTCAAATATTTTTTAGCAAGATTGAAGTACTACACAAGAAAGGTCTCCCTGGACTACTAATACTCAATGAAAATATAATGACTCTATTAGATTACAAGGAGAATATCAATACAATGGCTAAGGATGGTTCCAAGTTTGCAAGCATACAAGGAAGTATTACAGGAAAAGATTTCTTAGAAACATTGCAGTTGGACCTGAGCATATAGCATGAGACAAAGCATATTTTCCTCACAAAGCCCACTTTTTCCAATTATATTGAGATGGACGAGATATATAAAAGGTTACGCAAGATTTCCATCCCTAGTAAAAAGAGATGGGAAGATTTGTGTTCTTTACTTGAGTAAAAGTGATTGAGAGTTTCGAGTTAGCATGGAGCAAACAGTCAAGTAAAAGTGATGAATCATCAATTGTTTCCACAAAATCAACACCAAGGATCCAAATAGATCAACAACATTCCTAAATTTTGTATTTTGAGATCTAGTTAGTTAGATATTTTCTCCATAATATCCTAGTCATTTATGACAGAATCAATTGTAAATAATTGTATAAATACTTCTTCCTTCGAAGTATTGAGGGTTGATTTTTTCACCCATGAGCTATTGTGTAATATTTTCAAAAGGATCAACCAGTAATAAAACATGCTATTCAGAGGATTCTTGTGTCAGAGTGTTGGTGATGTCTCTTCTTCTTTGTTAAATGTTTTCTTATTCTCAGTGATCATTTATGTATTTCATATTCTAATCATTAAAATGAAGTCAATAGAACATAATTTATCTTGCATACTCTGTTTCTAGTCTTTTAATGGTCTATATTTTTTTCATCTGATATTGAGTAAGTAAATTCTTAATTGCTCCTTTGCTTGGTAGACTTTCTCATCTTTTCTGTCTTATCCATCTCATTTAATATTAATAGATCCAACAATTTTACTACCTTGCCTTGTGAAGAAACCTCATAAAAATATGAATCTTATTCTCATGTTTAATACAGACCCCATATCCCAATGGAAATTTGATGCATTCTTTCAACCAACTTTTACAAACAAACAAACAAATTCAGACAGTCATAACTAGCCTAATATCTAAAAACTTAAAAAAATATAAATCATACAGAGAGATCCCTCTCTGAAACTGGTAGGGCTAGATCCCAGTTTCAAAAGTGGTTTTGATAGTTACCCCTGTCAATTTATTCTACCCTTGACAACCTGTGGTAATTGCAGAGTGTTAACAATACTGAGAAATCCTCTCTTTCTTCTAGGGCTGATATTTTAGAATCAAATCTCATAGAAAGAGACCTCGATACATTTTGAACAACCACCGAGTCATCAAATTATACTCCCAATCCTTTAATAGTGTTAACTACTTCATCAACTCACAGAAGGTAGGCTACAATGTCTTCATCTTCCTTCATCTTCAATTGTTCAAACTTAGCTCTGAAAATTTGAAGCTTAGATCCCTTTACCTTGGCATCTCCTTCATAAATATTTTGGATTTTATCCCAAATATCCTTTGCACCATAAAAATGTGTTAACTTTAACAAATACTGAATCGAATAGACTTCTCATAATAGTACCTTTAGCCTTTGATTTTTTTTCATTGAGTTTCTTTCCATCTCTATCGGTTGGGGGAGTTCCTGGTGTTGTATACCCATCTACTAATTATTTCCAAACATCAAATCACTATTCCCATAAAAATGTTTCATCCTTTTATTCTAGAAGGTATATTTATGACTGTCAAACCTTGGTTATTCAATCTGAGCTTATTCCATGATCTCCTTCCAGTGGTTAGACTGCTTCCTGAAGGATCTTCTTTGATACCAATTGATGGAATATTGAGAGGTGGGGTGAATTAGTATGAGCACAATTAGTACTTTTAATCACAATATTAAACCTCCAATAAATAACATGATCACTCAAAACACCATAATCCACTACATAGACTTCACATAAACACAATACACCATAATTTTACGTGGAAACCCAATGCGGAAAAAAACCACGGTATGATTTTCTTATTTATCAAAGATTACATTCATCGAAAGAACCAACTTCCTATTTCTCCAGCTACAACTAGAAGAAGGATTCAACCCACTATTTATAGGATGTAACCTAAAGGAAGCTCCAACTCCCTAATTTTTCAGGTCTAACCGAAAGGAGGATACTACCCCCTTTCTGTACCCCGTCCAACTGCAACTCTAGACCAATCTGTCACTACCTTTTTCACTAATAACCTATTGCTGCTACTATCTTTTATATTTCTTTTGCTTCTATTGATATCAATATCTCATCAAAATGAAATCACACACTCCTCATAGCAAGATCCACAAGAGAGTTCTCAAAATCAAATGCTTATGAATCACTAAGACATACATGTTCATGATTTCTTCAGAATAACTCCCTAACACACACATTAAACCATACCTTTCAAACTATGGATGACTTGATGGATTTTATCTTCTGATATTCAATTTTCCTTAACATATCCATGACCATTACTTCATGTAACTCATGGATGTATGTGCCCTTCCTTCCAGTAACTCACGGATGTATGCACCCTTCCTTCGTGTAACTCAAAGATACACCCTTCCTTCTCATAACTCACGGATACATCCTTCCTTCCTGTAACTCACATATGTGTCCTTCCTTATTATAACTCAAAGATGTATCCTTCCTTCTTGTAACTCATAGATGCATCCTTCCTTCCTGTAACTCGACTCTTGCAAACTTCTTACTTCACTAGAATTTTTTGTCTTCAACTCCCTACCTCAAATATCCCACCTGTTCTTAGAAGTGATACACAAAAGTGATTTTCAATTGACTCTTCCCTGTGTTTTAAAGATAAATCTCATAAGGACATGCAACTCAGGATGGCATGCAATTCACATTAAATTTGTTAACTTTTTTTTACAATTACTTTGACATGCAACTGACATGCAACTTGTTATCTTCTATTTACAACTACTTTAATTTGACAGGCAAATTTTTCAAGGGTTTACATTAATGAAAACCAATCTTCTAACATCTAAAATTTTGTTAATTAATCTTTTTCGATAATTAATCTTTTTAAACAATTAATTAATATTTCAACAAGTTCCTCCACATGGAACTGTCTCATCATGAAACATCCTTATTCCATATCCAGACGGTCTGAAATGACCTCAATATTGATTCAACCTTATCTTCATTAATTCAGAGTTCTATCCAATATTCCATAAGGAATATAAGCATGCATTGTTATGATGCATTCCAAATACATATTCAAACATGTATCTTTAGGTTATCAAATTTATTTCAAAYTGTTCTTTCATACATTAACCACATGCATCATCGCTTTGTGTGTCTACCATAGGAGAAATTTGAATAGTTATYTACAAATTATTTTAACTCATGATTGTTCTCAGTCATTCTCATGCAATCCCCAAAGGAATAACCATGTTGCCTTTTATCATGACAACATAGCATCCTTTCTCCTTTATTCTTTCATCAATTTATACTATATTTTTCCGAAGAGATGGAACACATCCCCTCAAACTATTATTCAAAATAAAATAGTCATGACTCTTTAGAATATAGTCATCCATGCATTCATGGTATTTATTCAATCCTAGAAAGTACAATTCTTTCCTTACTTCCCTCTTACTCATGTAGTCATATTATACCTTTATATGTGTGTGTGTGTGTGTGTGTGTGTGTGTGTGTGTGTGTGTGTGTGTGTGTGTGTGTAGATATATGTATATGTATATACATAGATATATGTATATGTATATACATAGATAGATGCATATGTATATACATAGATAGATGTATATGTATATACACATATACATGTATATCTATATACATATATACATATATATCTATCTATAGCATCCTTGCTCCTTTATTCTTTCATCAATTTATACTATATTTTTCCGAAGAGATGGAACACATCCCCCTCAAACTATTATTCAAAATAAAATAGTCATGACTCTTTAGAATATAGTCAGCCATGCATTCATGGCATTTATTCAATCCTAGAAAGTACAATTCTTTCCTTACTTCCCTCTTACTCATGTAGTCATATTATACCTTTATATATATATATATATATATATATATATATATATATATATATATATATGCATCACTTTCATATGTTACCTTATTCATTCAAATTTATTTAACATCATCTCTTTTTGATGGGAGCTCACGGTCATTTACATGACCAGTCTCACATATATGATCATACTTAGGCTGCCCTCTTTACAATATAACAACCAACAAAAAGGTCACACTCTCTTATTTCTCTTTTATCGTTTCGTATTTTCTCTTTTCGAGGAATGACATGGTTTCTCTAGTTATTATCTAAGCAAGATACTCAGACCCTCCAACATAGGGTCAACCATGCATCCATGGCATTGTCCATTCCATGAAATAACTCTCCTTGCCTTACTACCTCCTTTCTCAGGAACTCATACATACACTCATACATCATACATGCGCATCACTTGCACATTTTCTATCATTCCTGTTTATTTATTCTACAGTTTCATAAAATACAAAGGGGTAGCAACAAATTTATCGAGGGTAGAAAGATATCAAACATTGCCCCCTTCCCTACCTCAAATCGTCTTTGGTAAACAAACCTCTACTAAGGGGATCATTTCTTGAATTACATCTTGCTGCTACTTGAGCATATTAAGCCATACCTATATATCCATCATTATTCTCTAGATGTCAATATGATCCATTGGTCATCTAGAAATTCTCCAACACTTCCTTAACCAAACTTTCATTAATTGTTTCAGCCTTATCTTCATAACGAAATAGTCAATCAACACTATCAAAATTTTACTTATGCTTCTATTATCATATTATTACAATCCATATGATCTATGAATACAACACATTTTATATCTAATCACAGACTATAATAATCCTATATACATGTTGCATGTATGCTCAATCTTTACCATATGCATCCCAACATATCCTTGTGCAGTAATTATTTTTCTCATGCCCTCGGTGCATATGTATTTCAACTTTCTTTCTTTGCATTCATATGCATAGACATGACCTCAGGTTAATATGATTATACATTTTCTTTAATATATCCATGAGATCATAACTTGCTCATATGGTCATATCATTTCACTTCTTTTATGAAGACTATCAATAGTCTAAAGGACCCTTTCTCTTTTTCTTAACTAGATAAATCTAGCTCCAAATTTCATTGATTACAAGTCAAGTAAATAGACCTTACCTATTTCCCATCAGTCCTCTAAACATGAGGGATTATACATATAGGGATAAGTTTCTTTATTAAACAATAATTAAAAGTGCTAGGGGGCTCCATTGGCCCGTACTTATAGGAAATATTACGACTTGTTAAAACCATCCAGATTATTCATTTTTTGGACTTAAGAAACCCTTGACATGATTCTTCCATTCTCGCCCCTTTTACATTCATTCCTTATTATTAATATTTATCAGCATATTCTTACTCCTGTAGGAATAACCATCACTCCACTAGGTCAACAATTTAATCCTTCTGCTACATTCATCATGTTAAGGTTTCTATTTAAAAAAATCAAAATAAAAGAAATGTTTCAATCTACAGTCCTTCTCCTCAAGGAGTTAATGTGGATAATAAGTAAAATTTTAATGTAGAGAAATTATTTTAAATAGACTTATCTCTACCTTATTATACCATTCCTTTGACTGATCTCTGGCCCATCTAGGCCTAGCATTGTAGCCTTCTCTAATACCACTTTGTAAGACACCCAAATCCCTAAGTACTCTTTTAAGGCATGGGGTAGTAAAATTTCACTTTTTCTCAATCATCTGAATACCTCTTCTCAAGGGCACCATTGTCTTCTGCTCATCAAGAGCTTTCCAACGACTATCACCATGCTCCAAATCAACTATGGATCAAAATTTATGGCCTCCTAAAGTTCTCAGGATTCCATTGGCCCAAGGTCACCTCACTAACACGTGGTATCCATCTGGCCTCTTAATACTCAAGCCATCCAATGTGGCATTTCCCATCGAGAAAATTAAATTCACACATCCAATACCTTGGCCTTTCTTCATTTTCATCAGGTTTTTACTCCCACAGAGCCTCAAACACCCCAACACTAAAGGTTTTGACAATGATCCCATATCTAGACTGTGCCAAATCCAATGGTCTCCACGTCATTCATCCAATGGATCTAGTTGAGTCAACAATTCTAACTAGCATGGAAATTAACCCTCATTCCTTTTCCACTTCTAGAATAGAGGGTTGGGGCCTACAACAGATCGATGATTGAGATTGAATATCCACCCTACGCCAACCAACAACCCAGATATTCTTATCCTTTTTTCATCGTCAACGTTCCTTACCAATGCCTATCGAGCCAATCTCTTACGCCCCAATGAAATTACACCTGGATCAATGGTCCAGATCTCTTCGTCGTGTCTCTTTTGACAT